>JAVJIF010001387.1:0-300152 GCA_038442645.1 Agave tequilana
TTTTGGAAATCTTTTTCTAAAATGAAGACTTGAAAAATCACTTGTCAAATGTTGTAAAAAATTGTTGTCTAATAAAGTGAAGTGACCACCTATTTATAGGGGTTGAGAAACAGGGTAAAACAACAAGAGAGATTCGTTGGGGTGAGATCCCAACAAAATCTGTCAGAAAAATAGAGCTGTTGGAGTCTGTCAGACTTTCTGACAGCTGCCGGTCGACCGGGCCGGTCGACCGCCAACGGTCATATTTTTGACCGTTGGGGGACTACGGTCGACCGCCCCGGTCGACCGACGTACACACATGCACAGCGTGCACGTCGGTCGACCGGGACGGTCGACCGGCTCCTGTCAGTTCTAAAAAATCAGAACTGCAGAAACCAGAACTTGGGACTTTTGGTTTTGGTCTTGTGGTTTGGGGTTTTGGACCTTGTAAAAATAGGAGTATGACCACATGTCACTACCCTAACATGTTAAAACATTTTGATAAAGTTTCTCTTGATAAAAAACTTATTTTCTAAAAGTTGGTTTTTCCAAAAACTTAAAGTTTCTAAAACAGATTTCCAAACATGTTATCTCTAAAACTAAGTTGGAAATAGAAATTGTTTTTGAAGCCATGAATCAAACTAAAGTGTGTGTGTGAGTGACAATCCCATAACTCTACTTCTAACATTTAGGTTTTGACAAAGATTCTAAAAGAAAAGCAAAAATACAAATCTTGGACTTTTTCATTGTCTTGATCTTGACTTGGTCTTTTCTTCATGTCTTGATCGCGAAGCTTCCTAATGTGCTTAGCTTTGGAATGCACATTTTTAGCGGCGTCCAAACTTGTGAGTCTTGATAGTGGAGCCGTCAAGTCGACTTGTTTTTAACCTGAAATACTCTTAAACAAAATTGTTAAATACATAACTAAATATGGTTTGTTATCATCAAAATATCCAACAAGATATAGGGCTAATGGCCTTTGGGCCAACAATCTCCCCCTTTTTGATGATGACAAAACATATATAGTTATCACAAATATTTTGGGTAGAGACTTCAAATGAAGCTCCCCCTCAATACATGCATATACAAAAATATGCTCAAGCATAGACAAATCTCAAAAAAAATGGTGGGTGATAATCCACAATACATCCACAACACATATATCCATGCTAGATAAAAATACTCATGTCATAAAATAGAAATGAAACACACATGTCCACAAAGCATAACCAACATAAACAAGTACATGTCCACACAAACATAAATACAAGATAAAGATGTCCAACAACAGAAAATACTACAAAATATAAGTACACAAAATATGGAGTCTCTCTCAACAAATAACTCTCCCCCTTTTTGACATTATCAAAAGGGGCAGGTCACTCAGCACCACCAGCAGCATCGTCCTCAGATGAACTCTCCTCAGCATCGTCTTCCTCAGACGAACTCTCCTCAGCGTCACCCTCTGCCATCGTCTCATCATCATCATCATTATCATCATCCTCATGACCTACCTCCTCTGGATCGATGCCAGCAACGCCTGGCTGTGGAGGTGGAACAGCTGTCGGGTCTCTGGCAGGAAATGGAGGGCCGGAGGATGGAAGAGGACGAGCAATGGTCGTGGGATCTGGACCAAGCATATCGAACTTCGCAAATAGTGTCCCAAATTGCGAGTCCACGAATCTCATGGCGTTCACAAAGTAAGACATGTCATTGCGAATTCCCTGGAAGCACGAGTCCATCTCCGCGCGAAGGGCTGCATCTCGCTGCTCCATATCCACACGAAAAGCTGCGTCTCGCTGCTCGATCCAAGACTGATGCTCCTGGATCTGAGAGCGAATCTCAGAAGAAATAAAGGACTGGAACTCAGGAGATAAAGATGGACCGGGAGCAGAGAAAATCCCTGGGGCCGAAGAAGACCCTGGGGCTGATGAAGATCCTAGTAATGGAACTGGAGGGGGCTGCTCAGGAGGGGCTCGACGAATTTGAGCCTGCATCCTCTTCAAAAGGGTGCAGTCCAAGTTCACAGAGGGTTCGGAGGGAGTCTCCGAAGAAAGATCAAATCTTAAATGTTTGAGAAGATAGGATATGAGCATACCATAAGGCAAATGCCTACCGTACATGCGGATCTGATCAGAGGCCATGTGAGAGGCAATGAGATGTGGGAAATTGATCTTAATGCCTTTCAGAAGGCAATAGATGATCAATGGAACAGGACCTCTAGCATTGCTATACTCACCGGACTTAGGTAAAATGTTATAGAAAACAAATTTGGCTAGGACTTGGGCGGTGAACGTGAACTTGTTCACTTCCTCATTCCTAACCAAACCGGGATTGTCATTCCCGTGTAACAAGGTGGAAGCGGTGAGCGCAGACTCACCGTCCGGATATTCAAAATCTTGGAGATCAAAGGTGTAAACATCAGCTCTTCCAGAGGAGAGATGCAGAATATCAGCAAATTGGGATAGGGGAATGTCAATATCCTTCCCAAGAACACGAGATCTCACTCGATTTCCCTCAAAAGCAAAATTTGCATAAAAGTAATGCACTAAGGAGGGGTACACAGGTTCCCTAATGGCCATGAATTTGTCCAAGGAATTTCTTTTCAGGATGCGGGGGATGTGGAGATGTTCAAAGTCTTTTAGAATCACACATCTCCCTGAAATGACTGCTTTCTTAGAAAGTATGATGAACCGATTTTCAGCTAGCTCATTCACAAAAGGTCTTTTAGGTTTAGGAGTGGTGGAAGATGAGGGAACTATACTTTTTTCCTTTTCAGACCTAGATCTCTTTGACATTTTTGGAGAAAAATGTGATTTTTAGTTTGATTTTTAGGGTAGATGGTTATGGCTTGATCTAAACAAAAGAAACCTAAAAATCTTTGACAAGTGAGAGGAAAACTAAGAGCTAGATATCAAGATTTGGAGTAAAAAGATGATTTTTACCAGAAGGAGAGAAACCCTAACCCTAGATCTTGAAAAACCCTGAAATCTGTTGGTGAGGAAGCCCTGAGACTGCAGATCTAACCCACACGGAGTGATTCCAACGTGGGTTTTGAACGAATTTGAGAGATTTTGAGTTGGGAGAATTTTTTTGGAGAAAAGGAGAGAAAAGGGGATCGCCGGTTTGAGTGAGAGAGATGAGAGAAACAGTGAATAAATAGGCAGATCTGGGGCTGAAATCGACGCACGGTCGACCGGGCCGATCGACCCGAAAACCCGAGAGCTCTGTAACTCAGAGCGGTCGACCGTACGGGTCGACTGGCAACAGAGAGCAAAAATTTGTTCTCTTTCAGGCAATGGCGGTCGACCGGGGTTAGGGCCGGTCGGCCGGCTTTGCCCCAAAACTGTGAACAGAAAGAGCTCCCAAAAAAAATTTAAAAGGAAATACTTAACAAATAAAGTAGGATATATGTAACATGCAGGAATACAACAATGTTTTTAAATCTTCTTAGGTTATCATATCAACCAAAAAATATTCACACAAAACATTTTATTTAATTTTCATACAGAAAACAAAGTTTTAGAGATGTTGAAGCCGAATACCCGGTGACGGGTTCTGAACTTCATCCTCATGATTCCTCTAGATATGAGTTGAGGTGCGCAATTGCCATCTCTAAGGTATTTGCTTGAATATGAAATTTTACAAAATTTATTTCTTAGTTTTGAAAATACAATGTGTATATATAAATAAGCTAGTCTAGGCATGGCATGTGGACATACAATGGACATGGTATAAAAGACAAGATATTAAAACATGGCATATACACAATCATGATAGGGATGTAAGTTTACACTAGCATATATCAATGTATCATAAAAGTAAACTAACAATCCTATACATGTGTATATAAATAACCAAACAAAAACTTTTAAATGGAGAAGTTACCAAGCATGGGCAATCTCCAAAATAGGTGCCTCCATGATAGCGATGCAAATGCGATGTGTTCTTTGAGCTTAATTGCATCCACCACCCGGGCACCGTTTCCCCCTAAGTCTTAGAGGAAGAAGATCCACCTGCATCATCTAAATTTAGTGGGTCTTTTGGTACCCATATCTTTTTGGGTCCTTTTGGATTAGTACCGGGACGAACCCAAACATATTTATTATGCACATTATTTTTAGCAAAACAAAACTTTTCTAAATGGCCTTTGCGGCCACAATGCGTGCAAATGTAAATTCTACCACTACCATACATGTATGCATGTTTATGTGTGTGTGCATGTTTCGTGCATGTGCATGGTGAGTGTGTTTCCCTTGGGTTACTCCCTTAGGAAATCTAGATGCAAATTTAGTTAGATCAAAAGCACACTTTTTAAGAGTTGAATCTAAGACATCAACTCGTTTTTGCATTTCCACAAAATCATTTTTATTACATGATGCAATGGGGGTTTTCCCTTTACAAGCTAGTTTGTATTTTTCAAAATCAATTTTTATTTTCTTAAAAGCACAAGATAAATCATTTTTCTCTTTTTCAATGATGTTAATTTTATCTTTTAAAGACTCATTTTTCCTTTTTAATTTCTTATTATGAGATTGAGAAATCTCATACCTATGTTATAATTCTTCGAAAAATTGAGCTAACTCATCCATAGTTAACTCATCCTCATCTAAAGAGTTGTCAATAGTTACCTTCGAAGCATCGTCTCCATGTGCCATAAAACACATGTGCGCGGCGTCGTTCTCCTCTTCGGAATCCGACTCCGTGTCATCCCACGTGGCCACCATTGCTTTCTTCTTCTTATGGCCGTTCTTGGAGGTGGTCGCTTGAAGAGCGGGCAATCGGCAATAAGGTGTTCGATCTTCTTGCAATGGAAGCAAGGACCGGGTTCTTCTCTTTTCTTCTCAAATCTTCCTTGAGGTCTCCCTCTTCGGAAGTTGCTTTGCCTCCCTTTCTTATAGAACATTTTGCCCACCTTCCGGATGAGCATGGCAAAATCTTTATCGCAATCACCCGATGAATCATCCTCTTTATGGATGGTTGGAGTGGCTTTGAAGGCAAGTGCTTTCTTCTTGGGTGCCTCCCTTTCTTCTCTTACCTTCATCTCCATCTCATGCGTCTTGAGATTTTCGATGAAGCCGGAGAAGTCCATCTCCTCCCTATCGTTGAGTTCCTTGAGGGTGGTTGCTTTTACTTCTTATGCCTTGGGAAGAGCTCTAATGACCTTGCGTATCTTTTGGTCATTATCAATTGCGTCACCTAGAGAAGATAATGCATTAGTGATCTTGGTGAAACGTGTGAGCATGTCATCAATGCTCTCATTATCAAACATGTAAAAATTCTCATATTGAGAACGTAGCAAGTCAATCTTAGATCTTTTGACTTGTGACGTTCCCTCATGAGTCACAATAAGAATGTTCCAAACTTCAAATGCGGATTTGTAATTTATGATGCGTGATAAGTCATCCTCATTTAAGACTTGGGTTAATGCATATTGGGCTCTAGCATTAGCTTCATAATCCTTGGAGGTGTCCTCGGACCATGAGCTCTCATCGGTGAGGGGTTCAATAAATTCTTTTGTAATGGACCTAGCAACCTAACTCCTAGGGACTTAAGGAAGAGGTTCATCTTGACCTTCCATATGGGAAAGTTCAAGCCATCAAACTTTGGTGGGGACTTGATGCTAGAAAAGTCAAGTGATGCCATGGATGAATAATATAAAGCACAATAAATGAAAAATGCAACTAATATAGCCAAATAGCAAGGATCTCCCTAAGGTGGTTAAACCAAATTGTAGGGTTAGGCTCTGATACCAATTGAAATCACCTAGAGGGGGGGTGAATAGGTGATGGCTATATAAAATATGGCAACAATGCGGAATTAAAAATTCTACTAACAAATTGCTCAAATTAAAGAACTAGCAATAATAAACACAATAAGTATTGCAAGAAATAAAGGAGTTTGAGTTTAGAGAAAATTCGAGCAAACGCAAACACAAGTATATGTTTCCGAGGTTAGAGCCACGCTCTACGTCCCCGCCTTCACACTTAAAGGATTTCCACTATTGTTGATCCCACTGGATCTCCAATACAAGGACACACTTGTCCTATCTCTTGTGATGCCGCAACACCACCCGGAGCTCACTCGCTCGCTTGAGGCTGATGCCTCTACAACTTCGCTCAAGAAGAAAGTTGATCACACTTGATCACAAATAGCTCACTTTGCACAATCCTATAACCAATATGTAGATGTAGAATTTTGGGATTGTGTAGTGCAAATATCTAGAGTGAAGTAGAGGTATAGGCTTCAAATGGGTGTATGGAAATTTTGGCTTTTGGAAATCTTTTTCTAAAATGAAGACTTGAAAAATCACTTGTCAAATGTTGTAAAAAATTGTTGTCTAATAAAGTTGAAGTGACCACCTATTTATAGGGGTGAGAAACAGGGTAAAACAACAAGAGAGATTCGTTGGGGTGAGATCCCAACAAAATCTGTCAGAAAAATAGAGCTGTTGGAGTCTGTCAGACTTTCTGACAGCTGCCGGTCGACCGGGCCGGTCGACCGCCAACAGTCATATTTTTGACCGTTGGGGGACTACGGTCGACCGCCCCGGTCGACCCGAACAAACAGAGAGCACTGTAAGTGCCCCGGTCGACCCGAGCGGTCGGCCGACGTACACACATGCACAGCGTGCACGTCAGTCGACCGGGACGGTCGACCGGCTCCTGTCAGTTCTGAAAAATCAGAACTGCAGAAACCAGAACTTGGGACTTTTGATTTTGGTCTTGTGGTTTGGGGTTTTGGACCTTGTAAAAATAGGAGTATGACCATATGTCACTACCCTAACATGTTAAAACATTTTGATAAAGTTTCTCTTGATAAAAACTTGTTTTTCTAAAAGTTGGTTTTTCCAAAAACTTAAAGTTTCTAAAACAGATTTCCAAAACATGTTATCTCTAAAACTAAGTTGGAAATAGAAATTGCTTTTGAAGCCATGTATCAAACTAAAGTGTGTGTGTGAGTGACAATCCCATAACTCTACTTCTAACATTTAGGTTTTGACAAAGATTCTAAAAGAAAAGCAAAAATACAAATCTTGGACTTTTTCATTGTCTTGATCTTGACTTGGTCTTTTATTCATGTCTTGATCCCGAAGCTTCCTAATGTGCTTAGCTTGGGAATGCACATTTTTAGCGGCGTCCAAACTTGTGAGTCTTGATAGTGGAGCCGTCAAGTCGACTTGTTTTTAACCTGAAATACTCTTAACAAAAATTGTTAAATACATAACTAAATATGGTTTGTTATCATCAAAATATCCAACAAGATATAGGGCTAATGGCCTTTGGGCCAACAAGGTATGCATAACAAGAATGTTAAGTTCATTAGACCATCAAAGTCATGGTTTAGCTAGCATGAAATAAGAAGATAGTGCATTAATTTGTCAGCATACTAAAGTGATCACATCATCATGTTCCATCAAATCTCTTGTTAAAAAAACAAGGCTCTAAACGAGGCGCACATGAATCATATGGAGGAAATCACAAAACCTTCATTAAGATAAAAAATAACACTCATCTTCATTGGGAATTACAGAGACTTGTTAAGCACAAGACTAGAAATTATTAACATCCAATGAATTACATGAGTTAGTATCATCCAAGAGTTAGTAGTTAGTAGTTGCTAGAGGTTAGTTAGTTATGTTAGAAGGTTAGTTAGTCATGGAGAAGTAAAACAAAGAAGAAAGCATGATAGACTAAGGTGTAAGGAATTAAAAGTTTGAAAGTAAAAGAGTAAGAATTAAAAGAGTAAGAAATTAGAAGAGGAAGATCATGAGCTTTGCATTTGATTATCACTCTCAATTACAGATATTTCACTCTCACCTTCTCTCTCTTTTCTAGAATCTAAAAGGAGAAAATGAAATTATAAGAGAAAACTAAAAAAGAACTTAAAAAAATCCTAATCCTTCTCCTAAAATTTATGGCTATCTCCTACTACCCGCAACAGAGGCCCTAGGGGTCTTTATATAGGCATTAGGAGCTCATCACTTTCAATCGTAGCCACAGAATCAAACGCTATATCAACGGTCCAAATTTTGCCGTGGATCCACGGCCAAAGCCGCGTTTCCGCGGCAGAATCTTGGCTATTATGCCAGCGATCGTGCTGACAGGCTATCTCTTCTCAGGTGTACTGTGGGAGCTTTTAGAACCACGAGAATATTCTCTGGTTCATTGCAGATGTGGGATTTTTTGGATTGGGATCTTTTTGATCCCATTTAAATCATTTAATTAGCTTGAATTTGGGCCTTCTTCTTCATTAAAGAGTGGACCTGAAATTTAAGAGAAATAGCCATTAAAAATCTTAGTTTTATAGATAATATGCATGAAAATATAATACAAAATGATACAAAATTGAACACTAATCACACCCTCAAACCTAGCTTTTGCTCCTCCTCAAGCAAAATAAGTAAAGAAAGAATAAAATTCTAACTAAATTATTACGTCACTTTCGTAGGTGACACGATTGCATTGAGCATGTGCAATAAGCCGTTAAACCTCTAGATTACCCTAGAGGAGGAGTGTTGTCTCCTGAGGGTTTTTAGCAGATTGAGGCCACAAAATTCAAAGAAAGAGAAAGATGTTCGTGATTTTTCACAAAGAAAAAGAAAAAAGTTTATGATCCATTTTTGCAAAAATTTAAGTGATCTTATGATTTTAGATTGCCCCAAACTATTCCTTCTCATTATAAGTCTCTATATAAATTTTTGTCTCCAATTAAGGTTAAGTTTCTAAAGTAGAGAGAGCATCAGATTTTGTATCAAACCTAAAATATATACATTTATATGTATGAGAACTTGCTCTTAGACTATGAAATTTTTACTTTATTTATTTATTTTTTTTTATTTTTCATATAAACATGTATGTACACTTATTTATTTTCTTTAGCTTCATTAGGCTTTCTAATTTACCCATGTAGCAAGTCTTTTACCGATGACTCCTATTCCAGATGATCTTACGACACCAGATGAGGATACATCCCTAAAGTTCGAGGATTCAAGTAAACAAAGCCACGAATGTTAAGGACTCAATCACCTTAGGTGTGTCTGGTCATGCTTCTTAAGGCACAACTAACCAGCTTAATTGGTGATTAAGTGTTTATTTACAATTTTTATTTCTAAAATTTTTTCTTTTTCTTTTTTATAGATTTTATAAAAGTATTTAATATTTGTTTAATCCCTCAACATGTAAATGTATATAATACTTAGGAAAAATTTAAAATTTAATTATCTTTCTATTTTTCTTTCTTAACCTAAAAATCCAATAATTCTTCTTATTTAACTTATATTAAGAAATCTTAGTTTTGAGTTTTCCTAATTCCTAAGATCAAGTTAATTTTTTTTAAAAATGGATCAAAAAGAAAATTCTCTTTTTTTATTATATATAAAGAAAATCAAGGTCTAAGTTTTTATTTTTAAAAAAAAAAGTCAAAACCTAAGTTAGTTCTAAAAGAAACTTAAAATCCTAAAAAAATCAAAAATTAAACTATGTCGTCCGGTCTTCTTAAGGTAGATGTACCCATTTGAGCGATACATGAAAAAGGGAATGGATCTCATTTTTTGTGTATATATGTTGAGTTGTTCATTGTTCTTGAGAATGAATCATTATTCTTTGTATATTCTTATCGGCTCATGTCATTCTTCTTCAGAGCAACTCTCAACAGAGAGTAACTCTCTGTTTTTGAAATCAGAGGGCAGCAACAGAGAGCAAGTCTCTGTTTTTGCTCTATATTGAGAGAACAACTCCTTCTTGAGTTGCTCCCTCTGTGAATTATAAAAAAACACTTTTAACGCTGATTTTTTAAAGAACCGGCTTTAAATCTACTTTTAATGTCGGTTCTCTTAAAAATCAACGTTAAAAGACGGACTTTTAACACTGGTTTTTATTAGAACTAGCATTAAAAGTGGTACTTTTAACGCCAATTTTTAAAAGAACTGGCGTTAAAAGTGGACTTTTAACGCCAGTTCTTATCAAAACTGGTGTTAAAACTTGATTTTTGACACCGGTTTTGATATGAAACCGGTGTCTATTCTCCTATATGACGGCGGTTGAAAACCGCTGTGATATGCTTAGAGATATCACGACTCCAGCATACAAGTCGGTTGTAAAACCCTATTTAAGATCAATTTTAACAGTCATTAAACATGTATTTTGTACTAATGTAGTATGAAAAAAGTATCATTTCATGATAAAATATTCACCTCAACACGTACATTTTGCGAGAAATGCGGTAGATATGGACAAGAGAGGTCAGGGTGTAACATGATATGCCGGGTTGGTAACATCCGAAAAAAAGGTCAGGGTGTAACAAGGATTACCATTAAAGTTGAACAAATTGTTATTATATGCCATATCACATGAAATGTCAAAATCGAACAAAGAAAAATAAATAAATAAACAAACAAAAGAAAAAAAATCTAATCTAAGTTAGGGTAAAGCTTAAACCTAGACGACTCTTAACTGGTTAGACTATCCACGGGGGTATATTGTCGAATCTGACTACAAGTTAATCGGCCAAGTAGGGGAAAGATCAGTGGGAGGTATCCATGCCTAAGCAACGTGCCTAATTATGCCAAACTACCAACCTTCAGGTTTCGCCCCTCAATCCCCAACCTTTGACACCGATTTGGTAAGAGTCAAATTCTAATCAACTTTCCCCTTAGGTCTGTCTCTTATTGAGTCTGAGATGTCCCTAGGGCCAATGTCTACTCAGTTTTAGTTAGGCTTGGGTTAGTGAGTGAGGAGATTATTTGTGAGCTAAAGGAGGGTAATGACTTCCCCACCTTATCTTGTTTATAGGACAAGCCCTTAAGATTGATTATGCAAAGTGTGCAGGATATAGAAAAATAACATTCAACAAGCAAATAATCACTCAAGAATGTTTCCTAAACTATATGCTCTCTATACGTACCTTTTGCTCCAGTACTCTTCAACAGTAATATAAAATATAAACGAATTAGACACGTACCTAAATGCAAAGTCTAAACCGTTTTTAGCATTTAACAAACATCATTTTACTGTTGAGGTTAGAAAGTATGTATAGTGAGACAAACAAGAAAATAATTATTTACAGAATTTTAGCATTATAATTCAACCAACCTGCAAAAAATATAGGTTAGTAGTTCACTCAGATTGCCACTGGAATGTAGCAAATCTGAGGGCTTCTGGGCTCTGCTTTTTTGAGTAGGGTCCAGGGCCACTTATATGTCAACTGCAGCAAAAATTTCCTTGTTAAACCTGTACACTAAGAACAAAGAAGAAAGTTAACCAAAAATATAAACTTAAAGAAAGTTACTTACGATCCCTACCTGGCAACGGCGCCAAAATTTGATTGAGGCTTTACCTGCACACAAAAATACATAATTTTAGAACTTAAGAAAAAAGAGTGCAAGTTCTCAATACTATCGCTATAGCAAGTGGCATGCGGGTGGCGATCCATAAGGAGGGACTAACGATGAAAGCTCTTTTGGTAAGTTCTCTTTTATGCTACAATCAATGGTTAAAATTCTTCTTTAGTTTCTTAAAAGAAAATAGAAAAATAGAGTTACAACTAAGTTTGGAAGAAAATGGTTGATTGAGAAGGTGGGAAAATGGAAAATGTATATATACAAAGAAATTAAAAAGATTGACTAAAATGGTTAGGAGATTATGGTGATCTAAACAAAAGAATTAAAGGAAAAGAAACTAAAAATTACTTACCTCCTTTGGCCAAATACTTACCTTGAATCTGTGGCAATGATGCTACCTTGAAGTGGAGGCGATCAGCGCATAGCCCATAAGAGTTGATTCCCGTCTCTTCCACATTACATCATCAAGACGATACAAATTGAAATGATATAGAATGAGACTAAAAATCTATCGTCATGAGCTATAGGTGGCACTCACAAAGGCAAGGCTCTTTCGATGCTATAAGACTTACTTGGATAGCAGGTGAAGCTTCTTGGAAGACTGCGACGGGACGTGAACTGAGTCAAAGTGTTACAGGAAAGAGAAAAAGTGTATTCTGGTAAAGCTCGAGATGGCCTAAGGCATGATGATAAATCAGCCAAAGGCCCCAGGGAGAGGGAGCAAGAATAAAGACTTCACAGTACGGTTACAATCAAGAAAAAAAATCAAGGTTAAATTTCAAATTTTCAAATGTACTTTGCTAAAGGCTTGAAAAGCAAATAAAGGTGGAGATTGTTTTAAAATTGCCTTGTTTTCAAGAGGAGATGATGGTCAAAGTAGATCTAATCAAGTTGGGGAAGAAGAACTTGGTAAAGAAACAGATTAAAAAAAACAATATGGCGGTCGACAGGCCTATCAACTGAACACAATGGGCAATCGAGAAGACTGTCGATCACACACAATAGAGAAGAAATGCAGTTCTGTCTATCAGCAGGCAGCAAACAGTGTCGACGGACTGGCACACCTGTCGACAGGCATGTCGATAACCAGAGGCCCAGAATCAAATTCAAGTTTCTTTTTCGGACAAGTTCAGATTTTCTTTTCTGGTGGACTCCTAATAGAACTTAAATTCTATTCATTGAAGAATTTATTTCTAAAGATTGAAGAGTCTAGAGTTGTTATAGATCAAGGAAATCAACACCTACAAGGATTGATTAAGTTCATCACGTATTCGACGACCAAGATCATCTCATAGTTAGAATAGGTTGTATTATAAAACTCTATAAATAAAATTTGTAACCTAGTGTATTGCACAAGGAAAATATAGAGACTCAATGCATAGAGAGAGGTAGGTGATGGTGCAAAGAAGAAGAAATACTCTTCTAATTTTGAGAGATTCAAGGAAAAAGTGAATACTCTTGTGGGAATCAAGGGGAATGTTAGATTTTTTTGTACTAAGTTTATTAGTAAAACTCTCTCAAGTTCTTTCCCCATTGACATAGACCGGGTTTGATCGACCCACGTTAAATTCTAATGATATTTCTCTTTTGTCTTTGTATTACTACTTTGCTATACTAATTTTCTGCTGCAAGTATTACATATCGCCATGGTTTCGCAATGTCGATCACAGTCTAGGACACACAATAGTTGATGTCATAGCTCAATTAGTGGTGTGATCTCTTTTAGCCCAAAGGTCCATCACTCTAGTTTTGATGATAATTAACTCATGTAGTTATAGTACTAATGATCTTGTATTATTTAAATTTTAGATTTAATAAAGATCTTAGTTGGTGTTTAGCTTCTTCAAGCTAACACTTGTCGATTCAAGGGCTCAAGCATAAAGATCATATCAAGAATTCAAGGAGTCTAGCTCAAGGAATCAAGTTTGGATCAAGACAAGATGGAGAAGAAGATCTATTCAACAAAAAAACTTGAGGCTAGAGTTTGTATATTTAGAATTGTAAAAAGTTTAGATTAGTTTTGATTGCTCAAGCTTACACACACACACACACACAAAAGTTTTAATTTTCAATTTAACCCGTTTTTAGTTTCATGACTAGATTTCATCTAAAACAAATTTATATATTTTATATGTATATTGAATTCTATCTATACACATTGGTGCCTCAAAAAAAGTTTGAGAAACTTATTTTTGTATTTATACCAGTATTGAAAAAACTTATTTTTTCAATTATAGTTTAGTTTTGAAAAAATAAATTTTATGTTTTCAAAATGGTATTGTACATCTCAATAAGAAGCTCACATTTTTATAACTCGCGTTGATTTTTTATCACAGATATTTGTGCTCATATATATTTAAAAGAACTTATTTTTATAGATTTTATAGAAATTTATAGGGATTTAAAAGATGTTTTAAAACAACAAAAAGTAGAGTTTTTAGCCCTGAGACAATTAACCCGGCGGTCAACCTGATGTGTCACAAGCAACTAACTTGTGTGTTGGCCCAAAGGCCTTCCACACTAGTTTTGATGATGATTAACTCATGTAGTTATGTTTACTAATAATCTTGTGATTTTAGTTACAGATCATTAATCAAGATATTAGTTGGTGATTAGCTTCAACAAAGGAGTTTAGAAGCTTTTCATGGTGATTCTAGGGCCAAAGCTTCAAGTTCACACATTGCCTAGCCCATGGATGGAGTTTTGGATCGGGTCTACTTGAAGATGAAGATCATCAAGAAGACTTAGGTATCCTAGTTTAGTTTAGTGTGTTTTAGATCCATTTGTAAAGATAAGTATAGTTGATATGCTCAAGTGCACAACACACACGTTTTATGTTTGATTTTTGGTTTGGTTTTGGTTTTCATGAATAGTAGATCAAAACAAGTTTACTTTATTTTTATGTATATTAGATATGTTCTAAATATACATACATGCTTTAAACTTGCTAGACAAACTTATTTTGACTTTCCTATTCATGTATTGAAAAATCAAGTTTGATAAAAATACAAGTGTTGGTATTGATAAAATTTGCAAGACTCAAAAATGAATTGATATGATTGATATATGTCTTGAAATTGTTATCACAAGTTTGTGTTTCAATATAAAATGTTAAAACAAGTTTTATAGAATTTTCAGAAAAGATAAAAGATTTTTTAAAAATATTTTAACATGTGTTTCTGACCCAGGTTTGTGCTGACAGGCCAGGTCGGTCGACCGTATGGGTCGACCGCACCAGGGGCCGGTCGACCCATAAGGTCGACCGACGTGCACAGACTTGTGCACGTCTGGCAGACACAAACTCGGTCAACCGTACGGGTCGACCGGGTCTGAGAGCTCTCCTCTCTGTTTGTTTGGGTCGACCAGGCGGTCGACCGGGTTGCCCCAACGGTCACATTTCTGACCGTTGGCGGTCGGTCGGGCCGGCCGACCGGTAGCCTGTCAGGCTGCCACATCAGCCTAACGGCTAGTTTTCTGATGGGCCTATATAAACCCATTTCTTTGGGATTTTGGCCAAGATTTTTAGAGCTAATTTTTCCTGACTTCTTCAGTGTTTTAAACAAGTTTTCAAAAGAGTTTTAAGTGCCAGAAGATCAATCTTATTTGTTTTGAGTGTTTTGTTTATTTCAAAGAAACTAGGTTTTGGGAATTGTTTTTGAGCAAAAATATCTATATCAATTTTGGTGTTTTCCCAAGAGTTTTCTTTGATCAAAACACTTAGTTTTCCACACTTGAGCTATCACCTATCCTATTCTATTAGGATCACTTGTTTTGTGGAAAAGAGAAAAAGAGAGATTGTTTGAGGTTGCTAAGCCTACAAGTTGTACACCCTTGTTCTTGTTGTATCCCTCTTTGGTAGAGGTTGATCGGGTGATTGGTTTGCTCCCTCTAATGACAGGTGGAGTTTGGTTGTAAACCCTCTTCGGTAGAGGTGTTGTGGTTATTTGGCTACGGGCCTACCCCTCAGTTGTGAGGTGGTTGTTTGAGAGAGGAGTTTGGTACTCCTAGAGTTGTAACAAATCCTCTTCGGTAGAGGTTCCCTCGGTGGGAGATAGTGGATTGGAAATCCTACACGGTGGTGTAGGCGTGGATGTAGAGCTAGGGGCTCGAACCTCGAAACATATCTTGTCTTAGCGTTTGATCCATTATCTCTAACTCTCTCTCTCTCTCTCTCTTTATTTGTGCAAAGCATTATTCATTCATATTGTCATATCATTCATATTGCTTGTGTTGCCTTGCATATATTCATATTGCCTATTCATCTTATATGCTTGGTTGTTTGTGTGTGCCTCACTTATACTTAACCATAAGAGCTTCACATAGCACCTCAACCCATATCTAGGGGAATCAAGAGGAGTTAGTCCAGAGCCCTTCACGGGGAATTCGGCTACACTTGTGCGTTGTATTAAGTGTGTTGCAAGATTTGTTTTTAACTTCCGCATTTAGAGCATTTAGTTCCTAGATTAGCATTTACACCTATTCACCCCCCTCTAGGTGTGCTTTCAATTAGTATCAGAGCTAGTGCTCCTGATACTTAGGCTTAACATCCTAGGAGTGAGATCCATTTGATGGCTAATCTATTGTTTGCATTTGTTTGCTTGCACACATATAGTTTACCATGGACTTCATGACCCCGCCTAGCTTTGACCCTTCCAACATTGTTGTCTGGAAGTATAGGATGTCCATGTACCTAAAGACCCTAGGTTTGCATGTTTTCCTTGCCGCTACCAAGAGATGTTATCTTGGTGACCGCAAGCATATAGGGGCCAATGCACAAGCTCTTGAGGCCATTAGAAGCACATTACCTAAAGATTATCTTTTGTGTGTTTCTAACCTTGATTCCGCTTTTGTAGTGTGGAACAAGTTGACAACCACCACCACCTCCGAGCTTCAATTGCAAATCCAACAAGAAGAGGAATCTAGTGGAGATGAATCTGAGCCGCAACAATGCTATATGATCCAAGGGAATGACTCCCTTGAGGTACAATCGGAACTTCAACTAGATAGTGATAATGATAGTTCTCCATGTAATGATTTTGTTGATCCACATGCTTTGAATGAAGAACTATCAATAGTTTGTGAAAAATTGATAGAAAAATATTATATTTTGAAAAAAAAAAGTCTAGGCCTTAACAATGATAATAAAGACTTGTTTTCTAGACTTAATATGGTTTTGCAAGAGAAGATCGAGATTTCTAATGAAAGGGATTCATTGAGATCTCAATTAGAACTTGCACTTAAAGAAAATGAATTTTTAAAATCTAAAAATGATTGCCATGTTATTTTAAAGAAAAATGAAAACTTGTCTTCAAAAATTGATTTTGTTGTAAAAGAAAATAATTCTTTGAAAATAAAAATTGATTCTATTTCAAAGGATTTAGAAATTTGTTTAAAGAAAAATGAAGTTTTGCAAAATAAAATTGATGCACATGTTTGTCATGCTAGTGTAGCTTCTTCATCTAGTCTACCTAATGCATGTACCTCTTCTTCTAAGATTAATGATGATATTTGTATGTTAAAGAAGAGTGTAGATTGTTTGGGCTCTACTTTGAGCCAATGTGTTGTTGGGCATACACGTTTGGAAACTTTGTTTCGAAAGAAACAAGTTCCATCTATTCATGCACACCCTCCACGGCATACACATGCTCCTCACGGACACCATCACACTATGTATGCTCATGTGTACACTTGTACACATTGTGGACGTAAGGGCCACCTTGCTAAATTTTGCTATGATAGAATACATAATGATAATTTAGCAAAGAAGTTTGTTTGGGTTAGAGAAGGTACTAAACCCCATGGACCCAAAAGAGTATGGGTACCAAAGACCACCCCTCCTATTTTTGATGTAGGTGTGGGCTCTCACATGACGTGAGAGTTGTCGTACCTTGGAGTGGATGCGTTCCGTACTTAAAGAAAATCAATTGGATGCATCACTTTCAAGGGAAGTTAGGTGGAGAGGACCACCTTGTTTTGGAGATAAGGAGAGTGTCTTCTTCGGTTTTGGTAACAATCCTTTACTCCCATTTATTGTTTACATGCTTTCATAATTATAGTTTATAGCATGTTCCATTGTTTAGTGATTACTATGAAAATGCCATGCTTATTAGATTAGTGATATACATGTTTAGTTATTTTGAGACACCCATGTTTAATATGGATAAATTCTTTTGTGTTCTCACTATATGGTTGCTATTACGTATATCATATATCTAATAACATGTGGATATTCATAATAATCATGTTTATGTTTATCATGTTGATTTTTATTGTGTTTTGATGCTTCATGTGTTGATTACATGTTTAGATGTTAGTTTTCATTAAGACTAGGATTTATACTTGTGCATATAGTGGGCCACAAATAAATCTATACATGTTTGAGCTTGAATGCTTATTTGAACCCATTAGATGTGCTAGTATAGTCTAGTTTTGATGATTCATGCATTTTAAACTTGTATTCCTATTTTTGGATTTGTTTTATGATTGTGTGTTTCACTTCATGTATATGTTTGTATTGCCAAACTTTAAGATATACATGTATACCCCTTGAGTCATTTGCCTTTCATGCAAATCTATATATGGACTCAATTGTGTTTAGGGATATGTATGTATACTTATTGTGTTGACAATTCATACATATACCTTGAGATGAAATTGTTTTGGTGAAGATTTAGTTTTTCTTGATTTTGTGTTTAATTGTTTAACTTCATGTATATGTCTATCTTGTCCAAACTATTAGATATACATGTTTATCCTTTTTGAGCCACGTGCCTTAATGCATATATTTGTGGACTCGTTGTGTTTTGGATATGTATGTATACTTTAGTTTGTATAAGACATACATATACCTTGAAGATTAAATAGTTTTGATGATTTTCATATTTCTTGTTTAAGGAATAATTGAGCTTAATGAAAATTTTCATGATTATGATATTCACACTTTATTTGTACACTCACATTTATTGCTTGCTCATGTTTTGTTTTCATGAGTCATATTTATGCCTAATTGAATTAGAGTGTTGATTATCATGTGAATTTCATGTTTTATGAAAAACTATTTCGTGTTATTCCTTACTTGAAGGATTTCGTACTAGTTAAAAAAAATTTTCATTTTAACTAGTTCGTATTCTTCGTTGTTATGAGGTATACACATGCTTTTATTGTTATGTCAATTGGTATCAATGAACTCTTTCAATTGGTATCATTTTGATCCTTCTGTATACTCATATGTTTATTGTGTATGTATACTTTCAATTGGTATCATCTATTTGTGATTGGTACTCATTCTATTTCATACACATATACTTGTTTTATTTGTACTATTATATTTCTATATCTTGAGCACAAATCTTGTTTATGCTAGAGCTTGAGTTTCATCTTCATTTCAATTGATTTAGTTTTCAATTGGTATCTTATTTCAAGCCTACGCATAGTTTTTGTTGGTATTTCATAAAGGGAGAGAAAATTCGTTTTTTTATATTTAATTGGTATTTGTATTTCCACTCCCTTACTTTATGATAGAAAATAGTCATTTCAATTGTTTATTTGGCTTAAAAAGAAAAATACTATCTTTTGATATCAAGATGTCTTGTGTTTTAAATTGGTATCTAAAAATTTTGTTTTAAAGAAAAATACAAAAGTTTTGATTTGTATTGATTATATGCAAGGAGAGCTTAACATCTCTTCTACATATAGATTCATGTTGAGTGTATCTTATATTGAGGAGCTTAACATCTCTTCTTTATGTGGTACACGTGTGTAGGGGGAGATTCACATCTCCTCTTATACATTACATAATGTGTGTTATGTGAATTAAGGCTTAACATCCCTCCTTCATGTAATGCATATGTGTGGGGAAGCTAACTTAGCGTCTTCCTCTTCATGAATGTATATAGCATATAACATTTATTGATCTTTGTTTATTTTGAATAGATATCAAGATGCAAATTTGTCATATCTAATTCTTTGGTATCTTAATTGTTAGTCACCCCTTATTGACTTTGTTTTCGTTTTAGACAGAAAGGGGGAGAATATTTTTTTATATCGTTTTGATTGACAAAAAGGGGGAGAAAGATTTTTACCCCTCATTTTATTTATTGTTTTGATTGCTTACCCCTTTGTTGATGATTGACAAAAAGGGGGAGAAAGATTTTGAGTTTGTTTGAGCTTTTTATATATGCATAGTTATGTTGTTGCATATATTAAGTTTAATATAGTTTAATGTTAATTGGTATCTAGAGCATGTTATGTTTTGTTTTTGAACATTGCATTGGTATCTAGAACCTTTTTATTGTTTATGCATATTTATGCATTCTTCTTTAAGAGCCTTCATTGCATATTATTATGTTTATTTGCTTATGCATGAGTTAAGGGGGAGCTTCTTTGAAGCTTAACTTTAATCCATGCATATATAACTCCATGAGTTTTGTCATCATCGAAAAGGGGAGATTGTTGGCCCAAAGGCCTTCCACCCTAGTTTTGATGATGATTAACTCATGTAGTTATGTTTACTAATAATCTTGTGATTTTAGTTACAGATCATTAATTAAGATATTAGTTGGTGATTAGCTTCAACAAAGGAGTTTAGAAGCTTTTCATGGTGATTCCAGGGCCAAAGCTTCAAGTTCACACATTGCCTAGCCCATGGATGGAGTTTTGGATCGGGTCTACTTGAAGATGAAGATCATCAAGAAGACTTAGGTATCCTAGTTTAGTTTAGTGTGTTTTAGATCCATTTGTAAAGATAAGTATAGTTGATATGCTCAAGTGCACAACACGCACGTTTTATGTTTGGTTTTTGGTTTGGTTTTTGGTTTTCATGAATAGTAGATCAAAATAAGTTTACTTTATTTTTATGTATATTAGATATGTTCTAGATATACATACATGCTTTAAACTTGCTAGACAAACTTATTTTGACTTTCCTATTCATGTATTGAAAAATCAAGTTTGATAAAAATACAAGTGTTGGTTTTGATAAAATTTGCAAGACTCAAAAATAAATTGATATGATTGATATATGTCTTGAAATTGTTATCACAAGTTTGTATTTCAATATAAAATGTAAAACAAGTTTTATAGAATTTTCAGAAAAGATAAAAGATTTTTCAAAAATATTTTAACATGTGTTTCTGACCCAGGTTTGTGCTGACAGGCCAGGTCGGTCGACCGTATGGGTCGACCGCACCAGGGGCCGGTCGACCCGTATGGTCGACCGACGTGCACAGACTTGTGCACGTCTGGCAGACACAAACTCGGTCGACCGTACGGGTCGACCGGGTCTGAGAGCTCTGCTCTCTGTTTGTTTGGGTCGACCGGGCGGTCGACCGGGTTGCCCCAACGGTCACATTTCTGACCGTTGGCGGTCGGCCGGGCCGGCCGACCGGTAGCCTGTCAGGCTGCCACATCAGCCTAACGGCTAGTTTTCTGATGGGCCTATATAAACCCCATTTCTTTGGGATTTTGGCCAAGATTTTTAGAGCTAATTTTTCCTGACTTCTTCAGTGTTTTAAACAAGTTTTCAAAAGAGTTTTAAGTGCCAAAAGATCAATCTTATTTGTTTTGAGTATTTTGTTTATTTCAAAGAAACTAGGTTTTGGGAATTGTTTTTGAGCAAAAATCTCTATATCATTTTTGGTATTTCCCAAGAGTTTTCTTTGATCAAAATACTTAGTTTTCCACACTTGAGCTATCACCTATCCTATTCTATTAGGATCACTTGTTTTGTGGAAAAGAGAAAAAGAGAGATTGTTTGAGGTTGTTAGCCTCCAAGTTGTACACCCTTGTTCTTGTTGTATCCCTCTTTGGTAGGGTTGATCGGGTGATTGGTTTGCTCCCTCTAGTAAGAGGTGGAGTTTGGTTGTAAACCCTCTTCGGTAGAGGTGTTGTGGTTGTTTGGCTACGGGCCTACCCTCGGTTGTGAGGTGGTTGTTTGAGAGAGGAGTTTGGTACTCCTAGAGTTGTAACAAATCCTCTTCGGTAGAGGTTCCCTCGGTGGGAGATAGTGGATTGGAAATCCTACACGGTGGTGTAGGCGGGGATGTAGAGCTAGGGGCTCGAACCTCGAAACATATCTTGTCTTAGCGTTTGATCCATTATCTCTAACTCTCTCTCTTTATTTGTGCAAAGCATCATTCATTCATATTGTCATATCATTCATATTGCTTGTGTTGCCTTGCATATATTCATATTGCCTATTCATCTTATATGCTTGGTTGTTTGTGTGTGCCTCACTTATACTTAACCACAAGAGCTTCACATAGCACCTCAACCCATATCTAGGGGAATCAAGAGGAGTTAGTCCAGAGCCCTTCACGGGAAATTCGGCTACACTTGTGTGTTGTATTAAGTGTGTTGCAAGATTTGTTTTTAGCTTCCGCATTTAGAGCATTTAGTTCCTAGATTAGCATTTACACCTATTCACCCCCCTCTAGGTGTGCTTTCATTGTGTACATGGTCAACCGGGCAGTTGACCAGACGTGCACACTAACCAGATGTTTGTCCACACGGTCGACCAGGTGGTTGACCGTTGGTTTGAAGCTAAATAGCTCGTCTGGCCTGTCGATCAGTCGGTCGTTTGCGAGTTGTGCAGAGCAGATTACACTGCTCTGTGTGGTCAACCGGGTGGTCGATTGCTCGCTCTAACGACTAGATTTCTACGTTGGCGGTCGATCACAAGACCTAATTTTGGCCTGTCTTGCCTCAGACGGCTAGTTTTTGGATTTTCTGTTTTGTTTTATTTCAAAACGGTTATATCTTACTTTGTTTGGGTCTAATCAATGTTTTAATAGCTGGGTTTACTCTCTAATCATCTTTACCCTATTCCTATAAATAGGGGTCATTGGTGAGAGTTTTAAATAAGATTTCGATAAGAGTTTACAAAATTTTTACAAGAGAAAATTTGTGTTTAAAGTTTTGAAAATCAAGAAAACAAGTTTTGAGAAATTTAAGTTTTGAGCTTCAAGTTTCTATATCTTCATAGATATTTTCTCAAGTGTTTTCTTAATAGTTTCATTTCAAAAATCCTAGTTTTCTCGCAAACTTGAGCTATCATTTATCTCTTTTTAGGATCTTATTTTTGTGAGACTTCTAGTTTGTGATCTTTCTGATCATCAAGTGTTGTTACCTTCAATTTGCCTTATGCTACCCTCTTGTTTAGAGGTGTATTTGCTTTATGTATTGGCTTTGTGCCCACCTCTTGTGTAGAGGTCTACTGGCTTTGTGCCCTCCTCTTTTGTAGAGGTATGTTTTCTTTGTGGAGTTTTTTTTTTTATAAAATAGTGAAAATCCTTCTAGGTGAAGGTAGTGATGTAGAGCAAGTGACTCGAACCTCTAAACATATCCTCGTGTTTGTGTTTGGCTATCTTTTAACTCAACTCTACTTTTATTTATATCTTGCATTACTATTAGTACTTATTCATGTATACTTGATATTGTGCTTACACTTATTTTGATCCAAGTGAGCTATTGAAACACCTCATCTCTTATAAAATAGGAATCTTGAAGAGAAGTTCTAAAGCCCTTCATCGAAAATTCGACTTCACTTTTTTAAATCCATTTGTGTGTTTAGTTTTTGTTAGTATAAGTTTTTAAATTTGCATTTGACTAGCACATCACCTATTCACCCCTAGATGATTTTCAATTGGCATCAGATATGGTACTCTTGATATTCGGTTTAACCACTATAGAGTGCTCTTGATATTCGGTTTAACACTATAGAGAGATTCTTATTTTTGCTAATCATTATATTTGTTTTACAGACACAGGGCATATAGTGGTAAATCTAGTATTTATTGTCTATCCAAGTTTGATAGACTCAACTTTCCTATATGGAAGGTTAAGATGAATATTTTCTTGAATTTCTTGGGTTTGATGAAGAGTTTATTGATGATATGCTTACCCGTTTAACTATAATTACTAATACACTTATTTTTTTAGATAAGCCTATCAACAATAATCAAAAGGTGCATAAAATTATTAAAGCACTTTCTAAAGCTTGAAAAGTCAAATCTACTACATTGAAAGAGCTCAACGATAGAGAAAATAGACTTCACAGCTTTCATAAGAACTTGAAGACTCATGAAATGGAGATGAAGGCAAGAAAAGATCGTGATCCATAAAAAGAGATTGGTGTTGCACTCAAGGCCTCCTCAAGAGAACTCAAGAAGAAAGGTGCAACTCGAACCACAAAAGATGAAGAACTCACTTTCCTAGTGAAGAATGTTAATATGTACCTCAAGAATGAAAGAAAAAGTAATCCAAGAAGAAAAGAAAAGAAGAAAGTATTGAAAGCCATCACTTCGGATTCGGATAGTGAATTCGAGGATGATTCTGTGCATATGTGTTTCATGACCCAAGGGGATGACCCCTTTAGGTAAATTCAGAATCCGACTTTAAGAAAAATGAAAATTATCATACAATGATCTTGCTTTAAGTTGTGAAGAGCTTTTTAAAAAAATATGATTTGATAAAAAAGAAGAATTTGAAACTAAAGAAAAAAATTGTGCTTTATCTTCAAAATCTAATTTTGTCTTAAAAGAAAATGATTCTTTGAAAAACAACTCTGGGTTGATTTCAATTGAAAAGGATTTTGTTTCTCATACTAATGTTGCTTTTTCAAATATTGATAAAAATGAGATTTGTGTTTTGAAGAATAAAATTGATTGTTTAGACTCAACCTTGAGCCAATGTGCTTTTGACCATAAGATATTGGAATCCTTATTTCAAAAAAATAAGCTCCACATATTCATGCACATACAGGTCAAACTCACAAGTATACTAATGTGTATAATTGTTCACATTGTCGACATATTATTCACATTATGGCCATAAAGGCCAACTAGCTATGTTTTGCTTTGATAAAATTTTCAAATGCAAATGTTTGAGTTCGTAGTGATACTAACTCTCGAGGACCCAAAAAGATTTGGGTACGAAAATCCACTCCAATTATTTTTGATGTAGGTGGGGCTCTCACAAGACGTGAGAGATTTGATGCCTAGGTGGTGGATGCAATTGGATCTTTATGAACAAATTATTGGATGCATTACTATCAGGGAGTTTAAGTTGGTGGACCACCTTGCTTTGATAAAATAGAGATTAATTCAATCGATGTTGGTAACTATCTCTATTGTCCATCTTATATTTATTTGCTTTAATTGGATAATCTTTAGCATATCATGGTTTACATGTTTTTGATTATATGTTTAGATGCCAATCTTATTAGAACTTATGATATACTTGTATAACTTTTGAGATACACTCTTGATTTTGTGCCAAACTAGATTCATATCCTTTGTGTACTAAATTCTTTTTTAGATATATGTGTATATCTTAGTTTTGATGATTCTTGCATTTACACATGTATTCTCTTTAAAGATTTTATAATCTTTGAATCAATTTAAAAAATCATTCTTTATGATTGGTATTTTCAAACTATTTTAAATAATTATTTTTGAAAATGCCACCCTTTGTGGCAGATGGTTGGGTGATCATACCTTGTATAATGTTAAATGACTATTCTTTGACATGTGCATGTAGGTAGGTGTTGACAATGAGTTATACACATAATTCTCATGATACTTGACTTTTTATATCTCATGATATTTGAATTTTTATATACTCATTCATGTTTATCTATATATGTATGCTCTAAATTGTGTATGATATTTCAGTTAGTATACATACATATATATGATTGATTGTGCATCTTAAACAATATTCATACATGTTTTTATAACACAATTGGTTTCATGCTAAGCTTGATTCTACTTTAAATACATTTATTTTATTTTTAACAAGCTTATGCATTAGTTCTTTGGTTGTTTCAAAAAGGGAAAGGAAATTTTAACAAGCTTAAATTGGTATCTTAATTTTATTCCAATCCTTTTTGAGAAAAATATTTTTGACAAAGTAGTTCATATTTTTAATTGGTATAATTTATTATAATCGGTATCTACTTTTCAAATTGTTTTGCAAATTGGTATCTATGTTTATTTTGAATTTAATTGATTTCAATTGTATTTTTTTTAATCATTCTACATTTGCAATTGAGAATCAAGCAATCTAAAATCCTACATTTGGTTTCTAAAATTTGTTAATTGGTATTGGTTTTCTATATTTCAATGTTTACAATTGGTATCTAAAATATTTCAGTCTTAACAAAGTAAACATGGGAAACAAATAAAAGAATGTATGACTTTTACATTTACGAGGTTTCAGATTACATTTGTGGAAGCTTCTTTCTTACAACTTTATTCTTGATTCCTTGATTTGAGAAATATCAAAACAATCACATGTAAGTATTCCGACCATAAAACCATGTTCATTTGTAGAATTCAAGCACCCAAGAGTTGGCGTAACCGCAAATGACTTTGGATCTACAGAATCCAGCTCCTTTGGCCAAGGCATCGAACTCCCTCTCGGTCCTCTCTTTGCCTCCTGGATAGTGAGCCAACATGATCATGTCGAGATGGATGACGCCCTGTGCCGCAGTTGTGGGTTCGGGGTACACTGGAAGGATGCTCTCTTTGAGGATCACCTTGCCATTGTCTGGTAGAGCTTTCCTACAATTCTCCAATAGCTTCAAGCAGTGCTCGTCGCTCCAATCATGAAGAATCCACTGCACATGTATATTTGTGAATAGTTAAATTTTTTTTTTGTTTAATTATCTTCGCTTTAAAGAAATAAGATGTTCTCCTTTTAGTTGGTAGAGCCATGACGTGTATAATGTATAAGATTTAAATATGACACAGCTAATTAAAAAAACTACTAACTATCAAAAACTGTCATTTTCCCTCTTTTTTTATAGATGAGTCAGCTTTTTGTAGCTAAGTTCTATAATATTTTCTATCGATAAAAAGGTAACATCTATAACATATTCCTCATATCATATGCAAAGGTCTAAAAGGGAAGTTGTTACAAAGCTATTTACATTTTTCCTAATTTTCTTTATTTTCTATGCCAATTTCATTTTTTCTAATCTTTTCAAATTGGCATGGATAAATTTTACAAATGGGACGGGAAATTTACTTATCTCTTTTTAATGTTTAATCAATTATTTGACTGAATATTTCAAAGTGTCACATTCAAGTGTGAACGAGAGGAAGAAGAAAGAAATCGGGTTCAGATCTGAGCTCTGGTGTTTGGTACACCGAGGAAGAGAGGGGGAAAGAAATCGAAAGAAGTCTGAGCTGGCGCTGACTCAGATCGGTGCGGGGACCAAGGTCCCTTGATCTCTTCCACCCAATGGGCTATGAAGAGGAACTTTGACACGATGATCTGGGGTAAAAAAATCTTTTTTAATTCCTCCTCTTCTTCTCTCTCTTCTTCTCCTTCCTCTTCTTCTCTTCCTTCTTCTTCCGATCAAATAACCCATCGCTGTAAAAGGGGAAGAAATCCCTCTCTTCCAAAATGCCAAACATGCCCTTAAAGTAACAAACTTAGTTCTACATATAAGGTCTGTTTGGTTGTCGTAATTGGCCGTAATTCGTAGTTGTAATTGGTAAAGTCTTTTACAATTATAAATGAGTTACATGTATGTAAATTTTACGGTGTTTGGTTGGTAATATAAAATGTAAAGTGGGAAAGTGTATTGTACTTTATGGTGTTTGGTTGTCGTAATGTAAAAGTCGTAAGTGAAAAAGTTGACCATAAAATAACTATTTGGTGATTTTAAAAGTTTTAATACTGCAAATAAATATTAAAAAGTTAAATATTAAAAAAATTTAATATTAATATAAAAAATATTACAAATTTGTATGACCACAAAATTAACTGTAACTGGGCTGTAAGTGAGTGGTAACTAGGTTGCAAGTGAGTTTTAGTTGAGTTACGTAAGTCTTTTACGAATTACGGTCTAAACAAACGCCGTAGTTGTAACTGGGTAGTAAGTCATTTACGAATTACGGAGTTTTACGCGAAACAAACGGCCCCTATAATCTAGTCTTTTTCTCAAATGAGTTGAAAGATTAGTGAGGATTGCTCACCTTCATGAGAATGGCACCCCACTGGGAACACTCTCAAAACATATCTCCACCAACATGCTCTACTCCTGCATCACCAAAATCACATATTTGATTCGATATGTCACACTCATGCTCAAAAGCATTATTCTAGTTTATAAATTATTCATGTTATTTGGTATATACTTCAAAAATAATGAATAAAATACCAGGAATAGGTTCTGCCTCTGATATGACATGAGGCAGGTCAAAGTTGATTCCCTTGATATGAGGGTGCTTCCTGACGATCATGTTGATGGTTCCACCAACTCCTCCACCAACATCAACGAGAACCTTGAGATCGGTGAAACCTTTGTAGGTCTCAAGGATCTTCTTGGTTATGATGGTGGAGTGGTTCCTCATCCCCTCATTGAACACCTTGTTGAATCTGGGATCTGTAGCATGGTACTCGAATGCACTCATACCGTAGGTCTTGTTGAATGGCATGCCTCCATCTAAGATGGCATCCTTCAAGTAGTACCTGTTATAAAAGAGTTCAAATTAACAGCCTAATTAATTAATTAAACTCACATAAAACTATTGTAGTGTCGATATAGTAGTGGAGATGATTTGATTCTCGAGAAATCTAAGATTTTATAGATAACAACTTTAGTGTGAGGATTTGAAATTTTGTTCCTTAAATCACTCTCAAACTACTAATATTCGTTGGTGGTGTGAATAGTTTCTAGTCATATAATCTTGTCAAGTTGGTAAAAGTACAATAAATATTTTCCTATAAGTAACTTTGGAATTAAATATTGGATTGTTTATCCACCACAGATAAAATAATCAAACAAATCTCAAACTTGCGAAAAAAAAAAAAAGGTCTAGGGCAAAAGACAAGAAAAGAAAGACACTGCTGGCATTCTCTCCATTTTACAAATCTTCAACATTTTTAAGTCAATCAGGCCAAATTAATTAGTGTTTTTCTCAACTAATTAAGCTGAAACATAAGACTTAACCTTCTGAAATAATTTCATTTCTTAGCTTACTGAAATATTTTTAGGCTGAGATCTCAACTTCGTCCCAACTTCAAGCATCTTTCGTGAGCAACATGGGCTTTAAACTACAACTCAGGTAATAAAAAGTTATGGTAAATCTTAGATTCAAATAGTGGCTTTGGTATTTAAGCGTTAAAAATAAGCAAATAAAATGTAATTTAATTATATAATTCTTAAATCTACGACTCCAGATAGTAAGATTATAAATAAATAAACTTATCTAACACGTACCAGCTCTCTTTGAGAACCTTGTCGTCGAGGAGAGCCAGGGCGGACATGGACACCCCGTCCTCGTTCTTGGTCAAGAACTTGAGGACGGGGGCCGCCCCGTACTTCCTCTCCTCCTTGCCATCGGCGGTCATGCACGTCACAACATTGTAGCTGGCCAGAAGCCTCAGTATTCGGTCCAGCATCACTTTGGCCTGGGGGTTCTCTGTGGGCAGCCGGCTGGCGATCTCGGCCGGGGACAAATGGACCCCGGCCCGGCCTTTACGATGATCTCGAAGAGATCGAGCTCGATGGCCGATTTCAGGGTCATGGGGAGGATGGAGAAGCTGGCTAGCTGTTGGGCGTAGAGGCAGGCCTCCTCGTCTGAGGACTGGGGGGCTGGTGTGATGAACTTCTGAGCTGACCCCATTTTTTTCTTTTCAAAGTTTTTGTGTTTGATGAGCTACGGAGAGAGCGGGGGGTTTATGTGCATGCCTCTCTCAAGGCTCACCAACCGATGACTCAATTGGGTCCTTATGGGAGGCTGGAGAAGTTTCGGGTTTAGGGTGATTTTATTTTTTATTGTTTGTCTTTTTATTATTTTTATTTCCTTTTGTTTTAAAAGAGGAAACTGAAGGGTAGGTGAGCCCGCCCCGGGTTCATTTAAAAGGAGACAAAAAACACATATAATTTAAATAAATAATTTAAAGTGTATAATTTAATAGAGAGGAGGAGGAAAAGAGAAGCCTGTTGAGCAAATCCCACCTTTCAAGTCTGATGTACGTGGGCTTCCTATTTTTATTTTTATTTTTTTAAAAAAAGGTTAGTTCTTAATTACATGTGAAATGCATGTACGCGAAACTAAAAAATAAAATAAACAGAGAGAGAGAGAGAGAGAGAGAGAGAATGTTGGCGAGGAGGAACAAGGTTAAGTTGACGTAATTGACTCCTCAAATTTGGACTAGTCATTTGTGATCAACATAATTAAGTCTAATATTTAGTTTCACATTAATTAGTAGACAAAACAAAGTAATTTTATAATGAGCTGGTAGACATAGGATAAACTAAACTAGTATCCACTCCTTGAGTTTTATACCAACATGTTTATTGGGGAGAATCTCACATAATCTAAATATTAATCCAAATTGTAATATAATTCGTACATAAGATCAGTTGGACAAGAATGATTAACAAACACTACACCATGTCGAGCACCAACAACAAGCTATTGGGAATGGAGGCAATCTTCAGCAGCCCGGGGGTGGCAGGGTGCAGAGCCCCTCCTGCGACACACGCTAGAGAAGAAACTAAAATACAGAAGAAACGAAAATCGCACTTCTGTAGGGGCAATTTCGTCATTGCCGCAGCACCAAAATACAACGCTATATATTTTTCTTAGGGTTAGAGATTTCTGTGTGCCGTCATTTTTCAGAGAGAAAAACATTGTAAACTTCTTTTTATCAAAATATAGTGAATCGGTGTGGCTCAGGAGGGCGTAGGCAAGTTGCCGAGCCTCGGTAAATTCTATGTGTTCTTTATTTTCTGCATCTTTCTATTTGTCTTGTGCTTTTGTTCTTCATAGGGTTTCATATTTGATTGATCTCAACACAATCAACATTAACATTGTAAACTACTTGAAAAAGTTGATTTTAACCAGTGAAGAACTAGACGTTTTACTGCGAGTCAGTAAAGGAGACCAAACTTGAAACTCGATATTTGAGTTATAACTGTCCCAACCTGCTACATAAATTTTTGTTTATAAATTGATCTTCGGACGGTTTTTATAAACTAATAAACATTTGATTTTACCAAAAGAAACTAGAGCCAATTATCAAGAAAAACCTAACAATTGCATATTCGGTTGAATGTAAGAAACAACATGATTAGATTAGAGTAGTTTGTGTTCAATAAAAGATAGAAGGCATGGACCGAATAAGTTTCATGTTGAATAAGGAGATTAAAAAATAGATAGTAACCAATTCATCACAACCCACATACTTTTTCCCAGAAATAGCAGTTAGTTTAATAATGAGTTTTTTAGATATGTAACACTCAAATCTTTACATTTAAAAATTTAGCTCAAAAATTATTGATATTGTTTGTATATGCCTCTCAAATCATCTTAAACCAGTTAAGTTACCCTATTGTTACCTATTGTTAAACTATGAGTGTTTCAGGGATAAGATTGTCAAAACTCTTAGTTGCTGCTTCTTCTTCTTCTATTTTTTTTATCCTCCTCCTTCTCTTTTTTTTTCTTTTTCTTTTATTTCTTCTTGGTTATGCTCTTCTTCTTTTCTCAGGGAGCACCAAGAACACAACCAAACTAAAGCTAAAATTTTTGGTTTTGAAAATCAAGATCTAATCTTTTTTTAGTTTAATATTAAAAAAAATTTTAAAAAATAAAAAATATCAAAATTAAAAAAAATTCAGAAAGTTAAATCTTAAAAAAATTCAAAATTCTTTCTTTTTTTTTATTATTTTTCTTTCTATTCCTAAGATTTAATTTCAAATTTTCTTTTGCAGGGATATTGCATGAACAAAGGAAGACTTGCACAACAACAAGAAGCTTGCTTGCTTATGACATATTGCTTTGCTAAAATAAAAATAAATAAAAACTTGCTTGCTTCAGAGTCGCCGGAAAGGTTAGTATTTTCTAACTCTACCCATGAATCTCTTGTCAGTGGGGTTTTGGAGGTACTTATTGATTGAATTTTGTGCTGCATTAGTGCATACTTGCATAAAAAGATCTTAAGAGTTGTTCCCTCTCACATAAGGTCGGGATTTCATTACCCGTTCCTTAGCTCAAAAATCACAACTGCATATAAGTTTTTTTCCCAAACTTGAACTAATTTAAAATCAATTAGAACTCAGCCACTAGGACTTCGAGCTCATTTAAGTGGAACTATTTTGGGAAGACTCCCGTGAACACTTTCAAGATTTCGAAGAGGAACTTCCTTGTCTAGAAAAGTGACTTACCCATTGCCGCGTGCCTGGCCTGGAGGAAAAACTGAGTCGCTTGTTTGACAGGTTTAGCCGGTAAACCCACTATCCTTCCAACCCAGTTAGGAGCTGTCTAACCAAGGAGAATTCTATTCTCTTAAGATTAGTGGTTGAAAAAAAACTGATTACCTTTCAATTAAATTCAAGATAAAAAAATGCTTGATTGCAATTGATTGGTTGAGTCATCCTGTGTGTAACCTTATCGAGGATTTAGAAAATCCTTCATCAGGGCAGTACCCTAGTTCATGCGAAAGTGGGTTCGTATTAAGGGTCGATTAGAATCCATTATTATTTCTGACCCTACTGCAACAATGGGTGACGCTAATGAAACCAAACAAATAACCTTAAAGGATTACATGTATCCTACAAGGTCCACCCAACCTTCCTGTATCACCTTGCCAGCCCTTACAGCAAATTTTGAGATTAAATCCGGGATGATATAGATGCTTCCAGTCTTTCAGGGATTGGCAAATGAGAACCCATATCAACACGTTAGGGAATTTGAGGATATTTGTGGGACCAAGAAGTATCATCAAATGACAGAGGAATCCCTAAAACTTAGATTATTCCCCTTTTCTCTAAAAGAAAGAGCCAAATCTTGGCTTCTCTCTCTCTAACCTGGTTCAATTTCTACTTAGGTAGGATTAGCCGAAGCCTTCTATAGGAAGTTCTATTCTAAGTAGAAAACTGCTACCATACGTCAAGCCATCACACCTTCCATCAACTACAAGGGGAGACGTTCTTCACATGTTTGAAAGATTAAGGATCTTTTACTTGAGTGTCTCCATCACGGATTCGAAAAGATCCGTTTGATTCAAATTCTTTACGAAGGGTTAGACTACTCGAATAAGACCATGATTGAGTCCCTTTGCAATGGAACATTCACGAGCAAAACGGCCGATGATGCATGGCAATTCTTTGAAGAGGTAGCAGAAAATACTCTAGAATGGGAGCCTGTTAGTGTTGATAATAAGTAATTTACCACCTCAACTGGCACTAACAAGGGTGGTATACATAAAGTCAACCCAAATTTTGAGAGTGATGCCAAATTGACATCAGTAGTACGAAGACTTGAAGCATTAGAATTGAGCAAGGGACACAATCTTCAGCTCCCGAACCATCCAAGCCAGTGGTGTCTCCCGTTTGTATCCTTTGTGACAGCCAAGATCACTTGGTTGAACAATACCCCGGGTTGCCAATTATCAAAGTGGAGCAAGCAAATATACTCAATACATTTCGCAAGCCCAATCCCAACAACAACCCATTTAGTGAAATATACAATCCGGGATAGCGGAATCATCCCAACCTTTATGGAAGTCTCCTCAAGGACAAGGATATGGTGGATCATCATCATTTCAAGGACCATCTTCTAATAATCAATTTCACAAGGGAAATCAATTCAATCAAGACCATCTGTTCCTCCATATGTTCCCTCCCAATCAAAGAAAACCATCTTTAGAGGACACTCTCCAATAATTCATGCAGACTCTCCAATAATTCATGCAGAGCCAGCTAATAACTAATCAAACTCAAGCCTAAATGTGTCACAATCAGGATCAGACGATAGCCAGGCTTGAGGTTCAGATAGAACAGTTAGCTGCAACTGTTAAGGAGAGAGAGAATGGATATTTTCTTAGTCAAACTGTGCCCAACCTGAGAGGACAACCTGCTCCTCAAAATACTCCAACAAGCCAGTTGAAATTAGTTCTAACTCAAACCGTCAAAACTAAGCCATCCACACTTTACGGTTAGGTAAGTGAGTGGACAACCAAGTCCAAGATCCACCAAATAATCCTAATATTGTAAAAGAAAAAGAAAAAAGGAACCAAAGGAGTCAACAAAGAAAGATGATCAAGTTATTGTTGACAATCAAGATAAATCTTTGTGCCTAAACCCCATTTTCTCAACGTCTTCAACCAACTAGGAAGAAAAATCACTGTGAGGAAATTTTGAAAGTTTTCAAAAACGTCCAAATCAACATTCCCTTCTTAGATGCGATTAATCAGATACCTTCATATGTTAAATTTCTAAAGGACCTAACAATGGTCAAGGGGAAAAGTTATGTGCCTCGTGAAGCTGCATTTGCTACACAAGCATCATGTCTCATCCAACAACCCATTGCACTCAAATATGAGGATTCAGGGAGTCCAACTATTTCAGTTATGATAGGAGATCAGGTTATGGATCGGTGTCTACTAGATTTAGGGGCAAGTGTAAACCTTTTACCCTATTCTGTATACAAACAATTAGGTTTAGCGGAGTTACAACCCACTAACCTTACATTTCTTCTAGCAGATAGGTCAGTTAAGGTCCCTAGGGAAATTGTTGAGGATGTTATTTTGAAGGTCGACGAATTTTATTTTCCTGCTGACTTTGTGGTCTTAGACACTGAACCAGTTAGAGATCCAAGCAATCACTCCCCTGTGATTTTAGGGAGACCATTACTTACTACTGCTGATGCTATTATTAGATGTTGGAATGGAGTCATGATCTTGTCATTTGGGAATATGACAGTTGAGCTAAACGTTTTCCATACTAGTTCCCAACCACATGTAATGGACGATCATGAGGAGGTTAATATGATTGATATGTCAATCAATCACACCTTTAAGGAATCTTGCTATAAAGACCCCTTGGAGAAATGCTTAGCCCATTTTGGAATGAATTTTGATATTGAGGAGTTTATAGAAAGGTGAACGCATTGTTAGATTCTGTCCCCATCATGGACACCAACCTATGGAGACCTAAGGTAGAACCCTCACCATTGTCAACATCTGTTCCTGTTCCATCAATCGTTGAGCCTCCCAAGTTGGAGCTCAAACCTTTATCCGACACATTGAAGTATGCCTTCCTAGGTGAGTCAGAAACCTTGCCTGTAATCATATCATCTCATTTAGATAAGAATCAAGAAGAAATGTTGCTAGATGTTTTTGAGAAACATAAGGAAGCCATAGGATGGACCATAGCAGACATCAAGGGAATTAGCCCCTCTGTGATAATGCACCAAATTCATCTTGAAGAGAATGCCAAGATCTCGAGAGAACCACAGAGATGTTTAAACTCTGTTTTGAAAGAGGTGGTAAGAGCAGAGATAATAAAATTGTTAGATGCGGGTATCATTTACCCTATCTCTGATAGTCAGTGGGTTAGTCCCATACAAGTTGTACCCAAAAAGTCAGACTCATAGTTGTTACTAATGAGAACAATGAGTTGGTTCCAACTCGTGTTCAAACTGGTTGGCGAGTGTGCATAGACTATAGGAAACTCAACTCCATGACTAGGAAAGATCATTTTCCTCTACCTTTCATTGACCAAATGTTAGAACGTATTACGGTCACGCTTATTATTCCTTCCTCGATGGTTATAGGATATAATCAAATCTACATTGCTCGTGAGGACCAAGAGAAAACGACATTCACATGTCCGTTTGGCATATTTGCATATCGTCGCATGGCCTTTGGGCTATGCAATGCCCGGCTACTTTTCAGCGGTGTATATTGAGCATCTTTTAGATATGGTTGAGCAATTTTTAGATGTTTTCATGGATGACTTCTCTGTCTTTGGTCTACTTTTGATGAGGGTTTATATCATCTGTCATTGTATTAATAAGATGCAAGGAGAAGAACCTAGTTCTTAATTAAAAAAATGCTATTTCATGGTTAAATCTGGGATTGTCTTAAGACACATTGTTTCTGATAGAGGTATAGAGGTTGATAAAGCTAAGAAAAAACTAATTGCCAAATTATCACCTCCTAAAACTGTTCGGGAGGTGCGATCTTTCTTAAGTCATGCTGGATTTTACTGCCGCTTTATCAAAGATTTTTCAAATTCTCCTAACCTCTTTGTGATATTCTAGCAAAGGATATTCCCTTTGAGTTCACCTCTTCTTGTTTGGAAGCATTTGAAAGGCTAAAGGTCGAGTTAACCTCAGCACCCATCATCCAACCACCTGATTGGAATCTCCCATTTGAGGTGATGTGTGACGCTTCCAACTATGCTGTAGGGGATGTCCTAGGCTAACGAGTGGATAAACTTTCTCATGTCATTTGCTATGCCAGTAAGACTCTTAATGACACCCAACTGAACTATTCCACCACTGAAAAAGAGTTGTTGGCAGTCATTTTCGCTCTTGACAAATTCCGCCCATACTTTATAGGTTCTAAGATCCTAATCTACACCGATCATGCAGCTTTAAAGTACCTTCTCACGAAAAAAGATACTAAAGCCCGTTTAATCCGTTGGATCTTACTCCTACAGGAATTCGACTTACAAATCCATGATAAAAAGGGAGCTGAAAATGTTGTAGCAGATCATTTGTCTAGAATTGTGGTCGAATCTGTGTCCGACTCACTTCATATCCTTGAGACATTTCTTGATGAGCAGTTAATATCCATTTCCTCTTTAATTGTTCCGTGGTATGCTGCCATTGTGAATTATCTTGTCACGGAACAAATGCCCGATTCATGGACCAAGCAAGAACTATTGCGTTTCTTAGCTAGGGTCAAATGGTTCTTCTGGGATGAACCATACTTGTTCAAGTACTGTCCTGATCAGATCATTCGACGCTGCGTTCCTGACTCAGAATTTAGGAGCGTCCTTTCATTTTGCCATGACCAAGCTTGTGGAGGCTATTTTATGGGAAGAAAACTGCTGCAAAAATTTTGCAATGTGATTTTTATTGGCCCACTTATTTCGTGACGCTCATGTCTACTGTCAATCATGCGATTTTTATCAAAGATTAGGGAAGATTGCACGCCGGAATGAAATGCCGTTAAACCCGATCTTAATTGTTGAAATCTTTGATGTTTGGGGCATTGACTTCATGGATCCCTTTCCTATATCCCATAGATACTAATATATCCTTGTAGCAGTTGACCACGTCTCTAAATGGATAGAGGCAGTAGCATGTAAAACCAATGACCACAAAGTTATGGTAAACTTCTTGAAAGAGAATGTATTCTCTCATTTTGGCTTTCCTCGTGCAATCATCAGTGATGGTGGAAAATATTTATGCAATCATATATTTGAAGCCTTAATGAGAAAATATTGCATCAACCATAGAGTAGCCACCACTTACCACCCACAGACTAGTGGCCAAGTAGAAGTTTCCAATCGAGCCATCAAGACCATTCTAGAGAAAACTGTGAACACTACTAGAAAAGATTGGTCTCTTCGCCTGATTGATACCTTATAGGCATATAGAACTGCATTCAAAATTCCTATTGGAATGTCTCCATATAAGTTAGTTTATGACTAGGCTTGCCATCTTCCTGTCGAGTTAGAACATAAAGCATACTAGGCAATCAAACGCCTAAATTTTGATTTAGACAAGGCAGGAGAGTCTAGAAAACTTCAACTGGATGAGCTTGAAGAGATAAGAAATGATGCATATAACTGTTCAAAAGGGTACAAGGATCGTATGAAGATTATGCATGATAGGATCATAACTCGGAAGGAATTTTAGCCGAGACAAAAAGTCTTGTTGTACAACTCCCATCTACATCTCTTTCCGGGAAAACTAAAATCTCGTTGGACTGGTCCGTACATTGTTCATAAGGTACACCCACATGGTGCAGTTGAGGTCCACAATACCACGGATGGTACCACTTTTCAAGTAAATGGCCATCGTTTAAAATTATACCGTGAGTATCTGAGCCTAGAAGTGGAGGAAATCCTTCTACAAGATCCTGTTTATCAGGATTAATCTCTATACATACTAGGGATCCATTTATATATTATAGTTTTTATATTTTTTCTCTTAACTAGATAATGATGGATGACATCCACTCGTCCTCATCAGATACTATCTATCCTTCACATTCTTACATTTGTAGCATGCTATACATTCATTCATACATTGAGGACAATGCATGAGATAAGTGTGGGGGAGGGTTAATATAGTTTTCTTTTAGGTTTTCTAAAAAAATAAATTAAATAAAATAAAAAAGATTATAAAATAAAAAAATTAAAAAAATTTCTTTGTTACAAAAAAAAACTTTTTGGAAAGGAAAATAATACTTTGACTTATTTTTGCAAGAAATTAAGTTAATTTTAAGGAATAAGAGAATCATAATTAAGATTTCTTATACTTGATTGAAATAAGAATATTTGTTTAATTTCTTAGGATAGGAAGAAAAAAATTGAAAAAGTAATCCAGTCTTGATTTTTACCTTGATAAAATATGCATCTTTTATATACTTACATACTTAGGGTTCAGAAACAACGATTCTTATGCCTTAAAAAAAAGAAGAAAAAAAAGAAAAAAATAGAGAAGAATATATATATATATATATATATATATATATATATATATATATATATATATATATATATATATTATAGAATAAGAATCCTCTGATTAAGCTGATTTTTGTTTCTCATAAAGCATGATTATTCACGCCTAAAAGTGGTTCATGTCACCAAATAAATCTTTAGTTTTGTGGCCTTATTTGCTCGAGTCCTAAGTCCTTGGGGTGTTTTCTCATCCGGTACCCTAAAACCGTCCGGTTTAGGAGTCACCGACTAAGGCTCATTACATGGGCAAATTAGAAAGCCTAAGAAAGCTAAGGAATATTACGACCAGTATATACACAAAGAAAGGCATAAGAGTTAGAGTTGAAGAACACTTAGTCAAAATATTCACGGTCACAAGATGCATATGACTTAGTCTAAAATAATAGACTAGATGAGAATACAATTTTATTCCTAACTTTAATTGATAACAAATATTTGAATAGAGGCTAAGTCTAGGATGAATAATTTGATATTCTTATAACTTACAAGTTGCTTAAATACTGTAAGAACACTTCAATATTTTCTCTTCTTTTCAAAATATATTTTTAAAAATACTAACAAATTGTTTCTTTTCTTTATGGATTTTGTGGGTGTAATCCACTTAAAACCCTCAGGAGATTATAACTCCTCCTCTAGGGTAACCTAGAGGTTTAAAGGCTTATTGCACATGCTAAGTGCAATCGCGTGACCTGCGAAAGTGGTCCAATAAAAAATTTAAGTTAGTTTTGTTTTGCTCGAGCACGAGTAAAAGATAAGTGTGGGGGTGTGTTTGGACACACATATTGCACAAACATTATTATATTCGTACACATATTCTGTAATAAATCATTACAAACTCACTTGTCTTAATGTCCTAATCCTTGTAGGATGATAAAGAGAAGATAAACATGAATCCTATCTAAACAAACCCAAAAGTTCAAATCAAACAGGGATCGACTCAAATTCAGAGAATCTTTAGTCTATCTTATCTGATGATTGAATTTACCAGATAAGATAATACTATAAAAATTTAAAGAAAAAATGAATTTTTAAAGACCCTATTGGTTTTGCTAAGGATAAATGTATAGAGAGAAGATCAACGGATTAGATGAAGCAATTTAGATTCGGATTCAAATTGGATACAGTTTAGCATTTTAATCATTCAGATTGGATACAGTTTAGCATTTTAATCATAACTTTCACTACCGAATCTCAAATTTGATGATCAAGATGATCTAGAAAGAAGATTTAAAGGGATACAACTCTTATGTTGATCACCATTTCGAATTCTATCATCCGATAAGCAATATTCAGCAATTAACACGCCAATAAGCTGCAGATCAGAATTCTAGATAAATCAAGTTTGAAGATAAGGAAGATTGAAATTCAAAATAGCCAACTCTTCCTATCTCCCTACGCTCTCCCTTATCACTATTTTCCTATAAATACCTGTATTCATTGAGAGAGAGGACACGAGAGATCTGAAAAGCCAGAAAAAGAGAGTTTTGAGCGTTGTAATGTGAGATTGGAGAGGATCAAGGACTTTGTATTTGATGCTTATTGAATAAAATTCAGAATTCTTCTTCACGATCTTGCAGCGTTCAGTCTACATCTTTCTTTAATTTTCTTTTTATTTTATTTATGCTATTATTTTCTTACATATTTGATTCCATGAAGTCATCTCTTTTCTTTTATTAGCTTCTTTTGTCTTCAGCATCGTTTGGAGGAGGGAGACAACATGGCGACGACAAGAAACAAGTTTACTGGTTCATCTTCCTCTTCCCTTCGTACCAATCTCTTAATTTTTTTTACTCTGGTTATTCAAATCTTCGCAAAAGGTTAGTATTTCTTTCTTCTTTTACTTTCTTCATATTTTATTTTTCTTTTACTTTATTCATATTTTTATTTTTCTTTTGCTTTCTTCTACAAGATAATTATTTATTTATTTATTTTTAAAAAATAAAATTCAAATCTTCCTCCAAGGGATTTCTCAACTAGAATAAGATAAAAGTGAGATTTTTAATAATTAAATTTTCAAGAACAAGTCTCTGAGGATTCGATCCTATACTTGCCACTACACACCTTGTTAAAAAGATTCTAGCAAGTTTAGTTTTCATAACTTGTACGTGATTCAACAACGATAGAGTTTTTCATGAACTTTGAAATGCGAACAGAAGGTTAGATCTCTTATACCAAATTTATTAATAAACCTCTCTCAAGTTCTCTTCCTATTGATGTAGACCGAGTTTGGTCGAATCACGTTAAATTCTCGTGATATTTCTCTTTTATCTTAGTATTACTACTTCGCTTTGCTAGTTTTCTTTTGCAAGTATTGTATATCGCTATGGTTTCGCAACGTCGATCACGGTCTTGGGTGCACAATAGTTAGTGTCATAAGCTAATTATTGGCATCGTCTTTGTTAGCCTGAGGTCCATCACTCTAGTTTTGATGACGATTAACTCATGTATTTATATTACTAATGATCTTGCATTATTTAAGTTTCAGATTTTAATCAAGATCTTAGTTGGTTTTTAGCTCATATCAAGAACTCACGAAGAAGGAGTCTAGATCAAGGATTTAAGTTTGGATCAAGTCAAGATGGAGAAGATCTGTTCAACAAGAAGACTTGAGTCTAGAGTTTATTTATTTAGAATTGTGTAAAGTTTAGATTAGTTTTGATTGCTCAAACTTACACACACAAAAAAGTTATTGTTTTTAGTTTAACTTATTTTTAGTTTCATAAGTAGATTTCATCTAAAACAAGTTCATATGTTTTATATCTGTATTGGATTCTATTCATACACAATGGTCCTTCAAAAGAGTTTGAGAAACTTATTTTTGTATTTATAAGTTTTGAAAAAACTTGTTATCAATTTATAGTTTAGTTTAAGAAAAATAATTTTTATGTTTTCAAAATGGTATTGTACATCTCAAAAAGATTATCACATTTTTGTACTTTGTGTTGATTTTTGATCACACATATTTGTGCTCATATGTATTTAAAAAGACTTTTTTTTGTAAATGTTATGAAAATTTAAAGGGATATAAAAAGATTTTTTAAACAATAAAAATAGTATTTTTGGTCTTGAGCCGATGACCGGATATGGCAGAAGCAACTAGCTTGTGTACATGGTCGATCGGGCGGTCGATCGGACCTACACACAAGCTAGATGGCTATGCACATGGTCGACCGGGCGGTCGACCGTTGGCCTAGAGCTAAAGAGCTCCTCTGGTCGATCGACCGGCCCGGTTGACCGCCAGTTGTGTAGAGTAGATAACACTACCCTCGACCACGCGGTCGACCAGTGGTCGACCGCTCGCTTCAAGGGCTAGATTCTAGCCATTGGCGGTCGACCACAAGGCCCAGTTTTGGCCTGTCATGCGTCAAACGGCTAGTGTTTGGATTTTCTGTTTTTGTTTTATTTTCAAACAGTTATATCTTACTATATTTAGGTCTAATCAATGTTTTAAAAGCATGGTTTACTCTCTAATCATCTCTACCCTATTCTTATAAATTGGGGTCATTGGTTAGAGTTTTTAATAAGATTTTGATAAGAGTCTACAAATTTTTTTTTCAAGAAAAATTTGTGTTTAAAGTTTTGAAAAATCAAGAAAACAAGTTTTTGAGAAATTTAAATTTTGAGCTTCAAGTTTTCATAACTTCATAGATATTTTTCGAAGTGTTTTTTTAAGAGATTCATTTAAAAAAAATCCTAATTTTCTCACAAACTTGAGCTATCATTTCTATCTATCCTTTTAAGATCTTGTTTTTGTAAGACTTCTAGTTTTGATTATTGTGATTACCAATTGTTGTTACCTTCAATTTGCTATATGCTACCATCTTCTGCAGAGGTATATTTGCTTTGTGCGTTGGCTTTGTGCCCACCCCTTGTGTAGAGGTCCATTGGCTTCGTTTCCTCCTCTTATGTAGAGGATTATTTTCTTTATGGAGTTTCTTTATGGAGATAGTGAAAATTCTTTTAGGTGAAGGCGGGGACGTAGATCAAGTGGCTCGAACCTCGAAACATATTCTCATGTTTGTGTTTGACTATCTAAACTCAGCTCTACTATTATTTATATCTTGCATTGCTATTATTGCTTATTCATATATGCTTGATATTGTGCTTACACTTGTTTTGATGCAAGAGAGCTATATTGAAGCACCTCATCTCTTATAAAAGAGGAATTTTGAGGGATGTTCTAGAGCCCATCACTGAGAATTCAGCTTCACTCTTTAAAATCCATTTGTATGTTTAGTTTTTGTTAGTAGAAGTTTTTTAATTCAGCATTTGATTAGCACATAGATGATTTTCAATTGTATTAGAGCTTGGTGCTCTTGATATTCAGTTTAACCATCGCAGAAAGATTCTTATTTTGCTAGTCATCATATTTGTTTTGCACACACATGACATATAGTGCTAAATCTAGTATTTAAGTCCACCCAAGTTTGATAGACTTAACATTCCTATGTGGAAGGTTAAGATGAATCTTGAATTCCTTGGGTATTCATGTGGCCAAAGCTATAACCAAGCCCTTTGTTTATCCCGAGGGTGAGAGGGTTCATGGTCCAAAATTATCATTAAGGAATATAATGCAAATTCCAGGGCCCATTATGCTTTAGTTCAAGCTTTTGAAGGATGATAATATTTGTAGGGTCATAAATTACACATGTGCATATGATATTTGATAAGTTTTAATCACCACTCATGAAGGTACAACACAAGCTAAGAAAGCTAAGATTGATTTTCTTATCTTTCAATATGATAGTTTCACTATATTTCATGAAGAATCCATTGATGATATGCTTACCCATTTCACTATAATTATTAATGCACTTTTTTTTAGATAAGCCTATCGACAATTATCAAAAGTTGCAAAAAATCATTAGAGCACTTTCTAATGCTTGGGAAGTCAAATCTATCATCTTGAAAGAGTTAAACGATAGAGGAAATAGATTTCACCACTTTCATGGGAAACTTGAAGACCCATGAAATGGAGATGAAGGTAAGGCAAGATCGTGAGCCACAAAAAGAGATTGGTGTTGCACTCAAGACCTCCTCAAGAGAACTCAAGAAGAAAAATGTAACTACAATCCCCTCGAAAGATGAAGAAGAACTCGCTCTCCTAGTAAAGGACATTAATATATAATTCAAGAATGAAAGGAGAAGTGACCCTAGAAGGAGGTAAGAAGAGAGCAATAAAAGCCACCACTTTTCGGGTAGTGAATCCGAGGATGATTCCACGCATATATGTTTCGTAGTCTAAGAGGATGACCCCTTGAGATAAATTTGGAATCTGACTTCAAGGAAAACGAAAAATTATCATATGATGATCTTGCTTTATATTGTGAAGAGATTTTTAAAAATTATGATTTGATAAAAAAGAAGAATTTGAAATCAAAAGAAGAAAATGACGCTTTATCTTCAAAATTTAATTTTGTCTTAAAAGAAAATAAATCTTTAAAAAATAAAGTTGAGTTGATTTCAAATGAAAAAGATTTTGTTTCTCATGCTAATGTTGTTTATTCAAATATTGATAAAAATGAGATTTATGTTTTGAAGAATAAAATTGATTGTTTAGGTTCGACCTTGAGTCAATGTCCTTTTGATCATAAGAGATTGGAATCCTTATTTCAAAAGAAACAAATTTCACATATTCATGCATATACTCCATGGCATACACATACACGTCTCATACTCACAAGTATGCTAATGTGTCTCATTGTTCACATTGTAACCGCAAAGGCCATCTAACTAAGTTTGTTTTTAAAAATTGAAATTTTCAAATTCAAATGCTTGAGTTCGTAGTGATATTAACTCTCGAGGACTCAAAAAATTTTGGGTACTAAAATTCACACCAATTATTTTTTATATAGGTGTGGGCTCTCATAAGATGCGAGAGATTTAGTATCTTGGTGGTGGATGTAATCAGAGCTTGATGAACAAATTATTAGATGCATCACTATCAAGAAGTTTAGGTGAGAGGACCACCTTATTTTGGAGAAATGGAGACTAGTTCAATCAATGTTGGTAGCTATCTCTATCCTCCATCTTATGTTTATATGCTTTAATTGGACAATCATTAGCTTATCATATTTACATGTTTTTGATTATATATTTAAATGCGAATCTTGCTAGAACTTGTGATATGATACTCTTGATTTTGTGCCAAACTAGATTCATATTTTTTATGTACTCAATTCTTATTTAGTTATATGTGTATACCTAGTTTTGATGATTCTTGTATTTACACATGTACTTTCTTTAAAAATTTATAATTTTTGAATCAATTTTAAAAATCATTCTTTACGATGGTTTTTTCAAATATTTTCAAATAATAATTTTTGAAAATGTCGCCCTTTGTGGACATGTGCATATAAGTGGGTGTTGACAATGAGTTATATACATAATTCTCATGATATTTGACTTTTTGCATACTCATTCATGTTTATCTATATATGTATACTTTAAATTGTGAATAATATTTCAGTTGGTATACATACATATATATGATTGACTGTGCATGTTTAACAATGTTCATACATATTTTTATAGTATAATTGGTTTCATGCTAAGCTTCATCCTACTTCAAATATATTTATTTTATTTTTAACAAGCTTATGCATTAGTTTTATGGTTGTTTCAAAAAGGGAGAGAAATTTTTGACTGGTATCTTAATTTTATTCCCATCCTTTTTGAGAAAAATATTTTTGGCAAAATAGTTCATATTTTCAATTGCACCAATTATTATAATTGGTATCTACATTTCAATGTGTTTTGCAAATTGGTATCAATGTTTATTTTGAATTCAATTAATTTCAATTGATATTTTTTGTATCATACTACATTTTCAATTGAGAATTGTGCAATCTAAAATCATGCATTTGATATCTAAAATTTCTCAATTAGTATTGATTTATCTATATTTTAGTGTTTACAATTGGTATCCAAAATATTTCAGTCTCAACAAAGTAAACATGGGAAACAAATAAAAGAATGTATGACTTTTACATTTATGAGGTTCATATTACATTTGTGAAAGCTGCTTTCAAACAACTTTATTATTGATTCCTTTACTTAAGAAAAAACAGTCACATGTAAATATTTTGACCATAAAATCTTGTTTATTTGTAGAACTCAAACACCCAAGAGTTGGCGTAGCCGCAAATGACTTTGGATCTAGAGAATCCAGCTCCCTTGGCTAAGGCATCGAATTCCCTTTCGGTCCTCTCTTTGCCTCCTGGATAGTGAGCCAACATGATCATGTCGAGATGTATGACGCCTTGTGCCGCAGTTGTGGGTTCGGGATACACTGGAAGGATGCTCTCCACGAGGATCACCTTGCCATTGTCTGGCAGAGCCTTACTACAATTCTTCAATAGCTTCAAGCAGTGCTTTTCGCTCCAATCATGAAGAATCCACTGCACATGTGTATTTGTGAATAGTTAATACTTTTTTTGTTTAATTATGTTCAATTTAAAGAAATAAGAAGTTCTCCTTATAGTTGGTAGAGTCATGACGTGTATAATGTATATGATTTAAATATGACACACAGCTAATTAAGGAAACTACTAACTCTATCAAAAACTGGCATTTTCCCTCTTTTCTATATAGAGAGTCAGCTTATCAGTGATTAACTTCTATAATATTTTCTATTGATGAAAAGGTAACTTCTGTAACATATTAATCATATCATATGTAAAAGTCTAAAAGGGAAGTTATTGCAAAGTTGTTTGTAGACATTTTCCTAATTATCGTTATTTTATATGCCAACTTCATTTTTTTCTAATCTTTTCAAATTAAAATGGATATTTTACAAATGGGACGAGAGATTTTACTATCTCTTCTCAATGTTTAATCAAAGTCTCTTTATTTGACTGACTATTTCAAAGTGCCACAAACTCAGAACGAGAGGAAAAAGGGAGAAATCAGGGTCAGATATGAGCTACGGTGTTTGGTTCACCAAGGAAGAGGGGGAAAAGAAATCGGAAAAGTTTGAGCTGGCGCTGACTCTGATCGGCGCGGGGATCAAGGTCCTCTTTCTTCCTCAATCACTTCTACCCAATTTGGTGTTGAAGAGGAGCTCCGGCGCGGCGATCTAGGTTAATTTTTTTTAATTCCTCCTCTTATTCTCTCCCTTCTTGTTCTTCTACTTCTCCTCTTCCTTCTTCTTCCCATCAAATAACCCATCGCTGAAAGAGGGGGAGAAATCCCTCTCTTCCAAAATGCCAAACATGCCCTTAAAGTAAGCAAATATAGTTCTATATACAATCTAGTCTTTTTCTCAAATGAGTTGAAATATTAGTGTCGGTTGCTCATCTTCATGAGAATGGCATCCCCACCAGGAACACTATCAAACATATCCCCACCAACATGCTCTACTCCTGCATCACCAAAATCACAATTTTTATTAGATATGTTGCACTCATGCTCAAAAACTTTATTCTAGTTAATAAATATTCTTGTTATTTGGTATTTACTTCAAAAATAATGAATACCAGAAATAGGTTCTGCCTCTGATATGACATGAGGTAGGTCAAAGTTGATTCCCTTGATGTGAGGGTATTTTTTAACGATCATGTTGATGGTTCCACCAACTCCTCCACCAACATCAACGAGAATCTTGAGATCGGTGAAACCTTTGTAGGTCTCGAGGATCTTCTTGGTGATGATGGTGGAGTGGTTCCTCATCCCCTCATTGAACACCTTGTTAAATCTGGGATCGGTAGCATGGTACTCGAATGCACTCATACCGTAGGTCTTGTTGAATGGCATGCCTCCATCTAAGACGGCATCCTTCAAGTAGTACCTATCATAAAAGAGTTCAAATTAACAGCCTAAATTAATTAATTAAACTCATGTAAAACTATTGTAGTGTCGATATAGTAGTGGAGATGATTTGAATCTCGAGAAATTTAATATTTTATAGATATCAATTTTAGCTTTGGTATTTAAGCATTAAAAATAAGCAAATAAAATGTACTCAATAATAGAAACTATTAATTAGATACGATAAGTAATTTAATTATATAAATTCTTAAATCTACAACTCCAGATTGTTAAGATTATATAAACAAACTTATCTAACACGTACCAGCTCTCTTTGAGGACCTTGTCGTCCAGGAGAGCCAGGGCAGGCATGGACACCCCGTCCTCGTTCTTGGTCAAGAACTTGAGGACGGACGCCGCTTCGTACTTCCTCTCCTCCTTGCCATCGGCGGTCATGCACATCACAACATTGTAGCTGGCTAGAAGCCTCAGTATTCGGTCCAGCATCACCTTGGCCTGGGGGTTCTCTGTGGGCAGCCGGCTGGCGAACTCGGCCGGGGACAAATGGACCCCCGGCCCGGCCTTTACGATGATCTCGAAGAGATCGAGCTCGATGGCCGATTTTAGGGTCATGGGGAGGATGGAGAAGCTGGCTAGCTGTTGGGCATAGAGGCAGGCCTCCTCTTCTGAGGACTGGGGGGCTGGTGTGATGAAGTTCTGAGCTGAGCCCGTCTTTTTTCTTTTCAAATTTTTTGTGTTTGATGAGCTAAGGAGAGAGCGGTGGGTTTTTATGATGCATGCCTCTCTCAACGCTCACCAACCGATGACTCAATTGGGTCCTTATGGGAGGCTGGAGGAGTTTTGGATTTTAGGGTGATTCTATTTTTATTATTTTTATTATATTTAATTCTTCTTGTTTTAAAAGAGGAAAGTGAGGGGGTTGGTGACCAGCCCTGGTTCATTTGAAACGAGACAAAAACACATATAATCTAAATAAATAATTTAAAGTGTATAATTTAGTAGGAGGAGGAGGAGGAGAAGAGAAGCCTGTTGAGTAAAATCCCACATTCCAAGTCTAATGTAGGGGGCTTCCTATTTTTATTTTTATTTTTTTTTCAAAAGGGTTAGTAAACACACACACACACACACACAGACAGAGAGAGAGAGAGAGAGAGAGAGAGAGAGAGAGAGAGAGAATGGTGGTGAGGAGGAACATGGTTAAGTTGACGTAATTGACTCGTCAAATTTGGACTAGTCATTTGATCAACATAATTAAGTCTAATAAAATAGTATTTAGTTTCAAAATAATTCGTAGACAAAATAAAGTAATTTTATAATGAGCTGGTACACGTAGGATAAACTAAGATAGTATACACTCCTTGAGTTTTATACCAACATGTTTATTAGGAAGAACCTCACATAATCTAAATAATAATCCAAATTGTAACATAATTCGTACATAAGATCAGTTTGACGAGAATGATTAACATACACACACTAGACTATATCGAGCACCAACAACAAGCTATTGGGAATGGAGGCAACCTTCAGTAGCCCGGGGGGTGGCAGGGTGCAGAGCCCCCTGCGACACACGCTAGAAAAGAAACTAAACTACAGAAGAAATGAAAATTGCACTTCTGGAGGAACATTTCTGTCATTGCAGTACCACCCAAATACAACGTTATATATTTTTCGCATGGTTAGAGATTTCTGTGTGCCATCATTTTTCAGAGAGAAAAAAATTGTAAACTTCTTTTTTTTCAAAATATAGTAAACCAGTGTGGCTCAGGATGGCGTAGTCTGTGTATTCTTTACTTTCTGCATCTTTCTATTTATCTTATGTTTTTTTTCCACATAGGGTTTCAGATTCGATTGATCTCAACACAATCAACACTAACATTGTAAACTACTTGAAATAGTTGATTTTAACCAGCGAAGAACTAGACGTATTACTGCGAGTCAGTAAAGGAGGCCAAACTTGAAACTCGATATTTGAGTTAAAACAGTCCCAACATGCTATATAGATTTTCGTTTATAAATTGATCTTCGGACAAATATTATAAACTAATAAACTTTAGATTTTATCAAAAGAAGCTAGAGACAATTACCAAGAAAAACCTAACAATTAAGATTATCTATTGGACTACGTGTCGCATATTCAGTTGAATGTAAGAAACAACATGAGATTGAATGTAAGAAACAACATGATTAGATTATAGTTGTTTGTATTCAATTAAAAGATAAAAGGCATGGACCGAATAAGTTTCATGTTGAATAAGGAGATAAAAAAATAGATAGTTTAATAATTCTGGATCTAAGTCTCCATAAAGTGTTAGCCCAGAGGTCCTTCACTCTAGTTTTGATGATGATTAACTCATGTAGTTATTGTTTACTAATAATCTTGTGATATTTAGTTTCAGATATTTGATCAAGATATTAGTAGGTGATTAGCTTCAACAAAGGTGTTTTGGAGCTTTCACATGGTGATTCAAGAGCTCGCGCGTTAAGATCGCATCGAGCACTCGGTTGGAGTCAAGCTCGGTGAATCACGTTTGGATCGAGTCTACTTGGAGAAGGAGTTCCACAAGAAGACATCGGTTTGTTTACTTTAAGATTGTTTAGATCTTGTGTAAAGATTAGATAGTGTTGATATGCTCAAGTTCACATACACACACTTGTTTTATAGTTTCATGGGTTTAGCTTTCAGTTTAACCGGGTTCAGTTTTTCATATATATGGTTTTCATGAATAGATAGAATCAAAACAAGTTTACATAGTTTAATGTATATTAGATTTGATCTATATACATCTATGCTTCATCTATTTAGAGAAACTTATTTTGATAGACTATTTCATGTGTTTGGAGTTTTGTATTTAAACAAAACTTATTTTTGGATTTCATGTCAAAAACATAGATATAAATCTTTATATGTATATTAGACTCTATCCATATACAATATGCTTCAAAGTTGTTTAAAATATCATGTTTTTGAATTTACATGTGTTTTGAAAAAGTCGGATTTCCATTTCAAAAATTTAAGTTTTGGAAAATGCAGTTTTTGGTTTAAGGTAAAATTTCAAGAACACAAAAATGGTTCAAATTGTTTAAAATATGTGTTGAATTTTTATCACACATATTTGTATTTCAAAGATCTAATAATAACTGATTTTTGTGAAATTTATGTGATTTTATGGGATTTAATTAAAGGTAAAAACCCAAGTTTTCAATCCCTATATTGTCTGGACAAGGCTGGTCTGTCGGTCGACCGGACCGATCGACTGAGGTTGAAGTCGGTCGACCGGTCAGGTCGACCGACGTGCACAGAAGGTGCACGCAGCCCAAGCTGGGAGGCCGGTCGACCGGGTCGGTCGACCGCCAGAGAGCTTCTGCTCTCTGGAAATGGCTTTGGTCGACCGCCCGGTCGATCGGCAGAGAGCTCTGCTTTCTGTTTCTAGTGTCCGGTCGACCGGTGGCTCAATGATCATAAATATGACCGTTGGCCGGTCGACCGCCCGGTCGACTGGAAGGGCAGTTTTGCCCTTCGCCAGACTGCCAATGGGCAGAATTTGTTGGGGCTATAAATACCCCCCATTTGAGCGGTTTTGGACAAGTTTTTTAGAGAGCAAAATTTTCAATTTTTACAAGCGTTTTACAGTAAGTTTTTAAAAGAGTTTTGGGCTTAAAGATTTGATCTTTATTTGTTTTAAAAGGGTTCGAAAAATCAAAGAAAAATAGGATATTTGGGATATTTGTTTTGATTTTCATTTCAATCTTATTCTAGTTGTTTTTTCAAGTATTTTTCTTTGTGTTTTTGTTTTCCAAACTCTTTATATTCTCACACTTGAGCTATCATATCTATCCTATCTATTAGGATCTTATCTAGTGAGAAAATTAGTTTGTGGTTTGTTGAAACCACCAAGAGTTGTATTCATCCATTTGCTTGTGACTTTGTGCCTTGCCCTCTAAGTGTAGAGGAGGTTGTGCATTGGATTGTGGTTATCCCTCTAAGTGTAGAGGTGATTAGTTTGTTGGTATCCCTCTGGTGAGAGGTTGATCTTGTGTTGGCTTTGTGCCTAGCCTTTAGTGAGAGGTTGTTTTGGTTGAGAGAGGAGTTGTGTACTCTCAAATTATATTTACCCAAATTCTCAGTAGAGGTTCCCTGTGTGGGAAGTCCTGTGGACGAGTTAGTAGAAATCCTTCTGTGTGAAGGCGGGGACGTAGAGCTGGGTGCTCGAACCTCGAAATATATCCTTGTGTTTGCGTTTAATCCACTATCTCTAAATCTCTCTCTCTCTCTTTATATTGTGTCTTGCATCATTCATATTGTTCATATCATTTTTTGCTTAGATTTTTTTGTGCGCCTCACTTGTGTTCAACCAAGAGAGCTTCATATAGCACCTCAACTCTTATTTAGAGGAATTTAGAGGAGATAGTCCAGAGCCCTTTACTGGGAATTCGGCTACACTCTTTGGTTACACTAAGTGTGTTGCAATTAGTTTTTAAATTCTGCATTATTTGTTGTTTGATTAGCCTTACACCTATTCACCCTCCCTCTAGGTGTACTTTCATAAAGTGTATTCCTTTTTATCAAATTTGAGTTCCAAAGAATAGTAACCAATTCATCACGACCCACATACTTTTTCCCAGAAATAGCAGTTAGTTTAATAATGGGTTTTTTAGATATGTAACACTCAAATCTTGTAATAACCCCTACTTGATAATACTGTATTTCCATTTTTCTAAAGTATTTGTTTTGATTTACTAATTATTTTATTAACTTAATAAAATAGTTCTTCTCATGATTATTAATATATTAAATATGAAAATTATTTTAAGTCTGTATTAATATGTAGTCCCTGGTTATTATCATTGTTGGTGTATTATTATTATCATCACTATCATTATTATTGTTATTGTTAATATAATTAATATTAATATGCTATTGGTGCTATTCTTTTTCCTTTTCATTTTTCCCTAGCCCATTAGCCCATCCTACCAAGTCATACTTTGAATCTCTATCATTTTTATTTTTGTCTTGATCCGAATAAAGCCCATAGGAGCCCAACCCATCAAGTCATTTTCATCATTCCTTCTCATCTCTTTCTTTTGTTTGTTAAGCCCAGCAAACAGCCAAGCCTAAACCATATACCCAATACCCTTTTTCAATTTGGATCCCATCCATCAACCCAAACCCAATACAACTTATATAAATAATCCTATCTTCTAACCCTAACCTAAACAAATCCCTAACCTCCATCTTAATTCCTCAATCACCAAATCAGCCGCACCCCTCCCAGATCCGCAGCGCCCCCTTCCCTGCTCGCTGGCGCCAGAGCAAACCAGGCCGGCGTCCTCCTCCCTGCGCGGCAGCAGCCCGGCGACGACAGCACCCCGGATCCGGCGCCTCCTCCCCTAGCCGGACCACCTCCGGCGAGATCCAGCCACCAGCTGGCCGCCTCCCTTCCCTCCGTCGTGTCGCGGCGCCGAACAACCATACAACCGAGTCCTTGTCTCAAGCTCTATCCTCCGTCGTCGTCCGGTAGCCTCCGCGTCCTCCTCCACGGCGAGACCCGGCAGAGCATGCAAGCTGGATCCCCTCCACCACTTGATTTTAACCTCATCCAGGCCACCGCTCACACATCCAGCCTCCGTGCGCGACAGCCCCGAGCACTGGCGCAGTAGCCCAGGTCTACACGCCTCCATTGGCCATGAGCTTTATTCCCCTTCTCCATTCATTTTTCAACTATGTTGGCCCAAAGGCCTTCCACTCTAGTTTTGATGATGATTAACTCATGTAGTTATGTGTACTAATAATCTTGTAATGTTTAAGTTTTAGATATTTAATAAGATATTAGTTGGTGAAAGCTTCCACACATCTTTCACAAGGTGATTCAAGAGCCTAAGCATCAAAGATGACATCTAGCACTCATTGGAGTCTAGCTTGGTGAATCACGGTTTGGACCGAGTCAACTTGGAGACGGCGCTCTACAAGAAGACTTAGGTATCCCTAGTTTGGTTTGTGTTTAGATCCAAATTGTAAAGATTAGAATAGTATGATAATGCTCAAGTTCACAACACACACGTTTCATGTTTTGAATATTGGTTTTTTGGTTTTTCGGTTTTAGGTTTAACCGATCTTGGTTTTCATGAATAGATAGATCAAAATAAGTTTACATGGTTTAATGTATATATGATTTGTTCTATATACATGCATGCTTTAATTTCCTAGACAAACTTAGTTTTGACTCCTTTATTCATGTGTTATATGTTTTGGTATTTTTGACAAAACATATTTTGGAATTAATGACAAAAACTATGATATATATTTGTTTCATGTATATTGGATTTCTATCCATATGCATCATGCTTCAAAGTGTTTAATTATCATGTTTTTGTATCTGGAAGTGTTTTGGACAAAACATATTTTCTATTCAAGTTTTAGAAAATACAGTTTTTGATTTTGGTAAAAATGATTAGATACAAAAATATTTTGATACAAAATCCTCTGCCTACAATCAATTTTTATGTTTTATACTTAGTACTATTTAAAGATATTTTTCATAAAAATCAAAGTCTTTTCAAAATTGTGTTTTAAACTCAACTTTTGATCTGAGCCGGTCGACCGCACCAGTCGACCGTGCCTGTGTCAGTCTTGTCCGGTCGACCGGACAAGTCGACCGTGGTTCTGGCAGATGCACGTATCAGTGTGCATGTTTGCCGGTCGACCGGGCGGTCGACCGACTGTTAACAGAGTTGCTCTCTGTTTGTTTCGGTCGACCGGGCGGTCGACCGGTAGCTGACAACGGTCAAAAATTGACCGTTGTGCGGTCGACCGGGCGGTCGACCGCCAGGGTATTTCTGGCAGTTCTGTTGCCAACGGCTATTTTCTGGATTAGCCTATAAATACCCTTTTGGCAAGAGTTTTTCTCCAAGAATTTTTGTGCGAATTTTTACATACTCTCTGGTGTTTTTACAGCAATAAAAAGAAGTTTTTGAGCTTGATTTGAACAATCTTTTTGGTGTTTTCTTTAGGGTTTGAAAAATCAAAGAAAAGGGTTTTGGGAAAAGCTTTTGAATTGAACTTCTCTATCTTGGTTTCATTTATTTCCCAAAGATTTTCTTTGAGTTGCTGGTTTCAAATCCCTTGGTTTTCTCCACACTTGAGCTAAAATCTACTATCTTTTCTATAAGATTTTGTGTGGGAAAAGAGATTGTTTTGTGGTTGTTGTTTGAAACCACTAAGTTGTAAACCCTATCTTTAGCTTGGCTTTGTACCTTTCCCTCATTGTGTTGAGGAAGTTTGGCTATTGGGTTGTATCCCTCTAGGTTGTGAGGTGATCCTTGTATTGGTTTTGAGTTTGGAAATCCCTCAAGTTGTGAGGAGATTGTTGGCTTGGAGTTGTGCCTCAAGGAGGAAGTTGTGATTGTAAAGAGAGGAGTTGGGTACTCCTTGTGAGAGTTCTTTGTGAACTAGTTAGTGGAATTAGAAGTCCTTCGTGTGTCGAAGGCGGGGATGTAGAGCTGGGTGCTCGAACCTCGATAACATATCTCTGTGTTTGCGTTTGATCCATTGACTCTCTCTCTATCTCTCTCTTTACTTTGTGTATTGTGCAAATTGCTATATCTTATACTTGCTTGTGTGTGCATCATTGTTGTAATTGCAATTAGTTTTTAAATTCCGCATTAAGTTCACTAGATTAGCATCGTCACCTATTCACCCCCTCTCTAGGTGACGTTTCAATTGGTATCAGAGCTAGCGCTCCTGATATTTAGGTTTAACCACCTAGGAGTGAGATCTTAGTTTGCTAATCTTCATTTGCATTTTCTTTTGCACACATTTAGTTTGCACTTATGACTAGCCCTCCTATGTTTGATCATTTTAGACTTGATGCTTGGAAGGCTAATATGACTAAACATCTAAAAGACCTAGGACATCTAGTTTATCAAGCCATTACCATAGAATCCCTCCCAAATAGTAGCAAGCATAAGAAGGCCAATGCATTAGCACTTAGGGCACTTAGAGCATCTCTAAATGAACATTTATTACATGTTTTTGATCATTATGATTCGGCTTTTGCAGTTTGGAGCATCTTGACTTCTCCCGAGCTTCCAAGGATTATCAACAAGATGAGGAGATCTAAGAGAGAAAAGTCCGAAGAGCAATGCCTCATGGTCCAAGGGAAGAACTCCCTTGAGGTACAATCGGATTCTCAAATAGATGATAGCTCTAGTTCCTATTGTCATGGATGTTTTGAAGTTCAAACTTTAAATATGGAACTTGTTCAAAAGCTTGAGAATTTGTTAGAAAAACATGATTTGTTGAAAGATGATAATCTTGTTTTGAAAAATGAATTAAAAGATTTATGCTCTAATTTTGAATTGATGTTGCAAGAGAAGGAAGAGATTGCAAGTGAATGTGACTCACTTAAATCTCAACTCGAACTTGCTTTAAAGGAAAATGAATTTTTGAAAAACAAAAATGATTGTGATGATGTTGTAAAGCACAATGAGATTTTATCTTCAAAATTGGATTTTACTTTTAAAGAAAATCTCACTTTGAAAAATGATATTGATGCAATTACAAAAGAATTGGATTTGGTTTTGAATAAAAATAAATATTTGCAAAATGATATTGATATTCATGTTTGCCATGCTAGTGTAGCTTCTTGTTCTAGCACACCTATTGCATGTTCCACTTTATCTTCTAGCATTGAAAAGGATATAATTGTCTTGAAGAAAAGTGTTGATAGTTTGGGCTCCACTTTGAGCCATTGTGTCATGAATCACTCACGTTTGGAAACCTTGGTTCGCAAGAAACAAGTTCCAACCTTGCATGCACACCCATCACGGCATACACATGCTTTTCATGATCATCATCATCATATGTATGCTCACGTGTACACATGTACACATTGTGGTCGAAAAGACCACCTTGCTAGATTTTGTTATGATCGCATTTCTCATGAAAATTTAGCAACTAATTTTGTTTGGGTTAGAAAAGATACTAACCCCCGTGGACCCACAAAGAAATGGGTACCAAAGACCACCTCTATACTTTTTGATGTAGGTGGGAGCTCTCGCAAAACGTAAGAGTGTTGGTGCCTTGGAGTGGATGTGTTCCGTGCCTAAAGAGAACCATTTGGATGCTTCACTCTCAAGGAGATTAGGTGGGAGGACCACCGGGTGTTTTGGAGACATGGAGAGTTGCCCCTTCGGTTTTGGTAACAATCCCTTACTCCATTAAGTGTTTACATGCTTTTTACGTTCAATCTTTTTGTATGTTGTGTTTTGTTATGCTTGTGCCATGTTCATTAGATTAAGGTTGTACATGTTTAGCTACTTGAGCACCCATGCTTCATATGGATCTATATTAGTGTCTCACCTTGTTTAAACTAACATGTATGCTCTAGATCTAGTGCACATGCATATGCATAATGATCATTTGATGTTCATGATTGTATGACTTTCATTTTAATGATTCATGTTTTGAATAGTGTGTTTATTGCTATGCATGTATTGCAATTTGATATCTCCATTGTTTAGATGAATCCATAATTTGTGTTTTCACAATTGTTTTGATATTATGATTCTTATAACATGTGGATTTACATAATGATCATTCTTAGAATATTGTTGATTTATGACTCGTTTTATGATTAATGATTTGGATATATGCTTAGATGTTAGTTTTCATTAAAACTAGGATTTATACTTGTACATAGAATGGGCCACAAATAAACCTTTATATATGTTTGTGCTTGGATGCCTACTTGTACCCATTAGATGTTCTAGTATAGTCTAGTTTTGATGATTCATGCATTCAAACATGTATTCCTATTTTTGATGTGTTTTCTATGATTAAGTGTTTTCACTTCATGTATATGTCTATTTTGCCAAACCTTAAGATATACATGTATGCCCCTTGAGTCATTTGCTTTTCATGCAAATCTATATTTTGGACTCAATTGTGTTTAGGGATATGTATGTATATTTTTGTTTTGTCAAAACATACATATGCCTTGGAGTTTTATTTGTTATGATGATTTTCGTGTCATTGAGGAAATTTCCTTTAGTAATGAAGATTTAGTCTTTCATGTGTTCATATTTTAAAGGAATTTCAATCGAGCTTGATTGTCCATTTTCATGATGATATGTTTCACACAACACTTGTACACTCACCCTATTTAATGTTTACTCATGATTTGTTTTCATGAGAATTTGAATGAGCTTTATGGACTTTGAGTGTTTAGTGATCATGTGATTTACATGTGTTTCATGAAAAACAATTGTGTTTTATTCCTTACTTGAAGGATTTCGTACTAGTTTTAAAAGTTTTTCCTATAACTAGTTCGTATTCTTCACTATGGTAGAGATTTTCAAACAAAGCTTATTTTCAAACCTATTTTGAAAACCCCTACCTTTAATGGGCGGTTGGATGGAGATCATGCTCATGTATGCTTTATAATGAAAATCATTTTAAACTTGATCATGAAATGGGTGGTAGTTGATATGAGTCATACACTTGATCTTATTGTTGTTTCAATTGGTATCATTGAATTCTTTCAATTGGTATCAATCTTGACATCCTTTTGTATACTCATATATGTTTTGTTTTATATATGTATGCTTACACTTCATATAGTATCAATTTCAATTGGTATCTATTTCTTACATACATATATAGATGATTCACTTGTGCTTATTATATCCCTATATCTTGAAGCACAAATTTTGGTTATATTAAGCTTGAGTTTTTCAATTGGTATCCATATACAAGCTTTATCATAATTTTAAGATTACTAAGCTTGAATTTTTAATGAATATCATGTTTCAATTGATTTAATTTTCAATTGGTATCTTATTTCAAGCCTATGCATATTTTCTTTTGGTATTTCATAAAGGGGGAGAAAACTCGTAATTTATATTTCAATTGGTATTTGGTTTACCATTATTTTGTTTCCCACTCCCTAACTTTATGATATTAAAGTAATTGGTATCATATGCTTATAATGAAAAATATCTTCTTTTGGTATCAAGATGCTATTTGTTTCCTTAAATTTGGTATCAATTTTTTTATTATCTATTGGTATCAAGTTTACATTACATGTTTTCATTTTGATATAAAATGTTATTTTGTTTCAATGCCTTATTTTATTTCAAATAGGATTTGGCATTTCTCAAAGTTTGTTATTTTCAATTGATATCATATTGACTTTGGTTTTACCCCTTGGAATAATTTATTGCTTCTTTGTTTTGAAGATTTAGGGGGAGAAGTATTTGTTTTCATTATGTTTGTTTTTACCCCTTTGTTGATGATTGACAAAAAGGGGGAGAAGAATTTGTAGTTTATATGCATGGTTGATTTATGCATATGTTTTAGTTGGTTTTCATTAGTAATAATATGTTGGTTTCAATATTATTGTTTTATTGGTATCCAGAACATGTTTATATGTGTTTAAGAACATTCATTGCATATCTTATATGTTTTATTGTTATTCATGAGTTAAGGGGGAGCTTCTTTGAAGCTTTACTTTAATCCATGCATATATAACTCCATGAGTTTTGTCATCATCAAAAAGGGGGAGATTGTTGGCCTAAAGGCCTTCCACTCTAGTTTTGATGATGATTAACTCATGTAGTTATGTGTACTAATAATCTTGCAATGTTTAAGTTTCAGATATTTAACAAGATATTAGTTGGTGAAAGCTTCCACACATCTTTCACAAGGTGATTCAAGAGCCTAAGCATCAAAGATGACATCTAGCACTCATTGGAGTCTAGCTTGGTGAATCACGGTTTGGACCGAGTCAACTTGGAGACGGCGCTCTACAAGAAGACTTAGGTATCCCTAGTTTGGTTTGTGTTTAGATCCAAATTGTAAAGATTAGAATAGTATGATAATGCTCAAGTTCACAACACACACGTTTCATGTTTTGAATATTGGTTTTTGGTTTTTCGGTTTAGGTTTAACCGATCTTGGTTTTCATGAATAGATAGATAAAAACAAGTTTACATGGTTCAATGTATATATGATTTGTTCTATATACATGCATGCTTTAATTTCCTAGACAGACTTAGTTTTGACTCCTTTATTCATGTGTTATATGTTTTAGTATTTTTGACAAAACATATTTGGAATTAATGACAAAAACTATGATATATATATTTGTTTCATGTATATTGGATTTCTATCCATATGCATCATGCTTCAAAGTGTTTAATTATCATGTTTTTGTATCTGGAAGTGTTTTGGACAAAACGTATTTTCTATTCAAGTTTTAGAAAATACAGTTTTTGGTTTTTGGTAAAAATGATTAGATACAAAAATATTTTGATACAAAATCCTCTGCCTACAAATCAATTTTTATGTTTTATACTTAGTACTATTTAAAGATATTTTTCATAAAAATCAAAGTCTTTCAAAATTGTGTTTAAACTCAACTTTTGATCTGAGCCGGTCGACCGCACCAGTTGACCGTGCCTGTGTCAGTCTTGTCCGGTCGACCGGACAAGTCGACCGTGGTTCTGGCAGATGCACGTATCAGTGTGCATGTTTGTCGGTCGACCGGGCGGTCGACCGACTGTTAACAGAGTTGCTCTCTGTTTGTTTCGGTGGACCGGGCGGTCGATCGGTAGCTGACAACGGTCAAAAATTGACCGTTGTGCGGTCGACCGGGCGGTCGACTGCCAGGGTATTTCTGGCAGTTCTGCTGCCAACAGCTATTTTCTGGATTAGCCTATAAATACCCTTTTGGCAAGAGTTTTTCTCCAAGAATTTTTGTGCGAATTTTTACATACTCTCTGGTGTTTTTACAGCAATAAAAAGAAGTTTTTGAGCTTGATTTGAACAATCTTTTTGGTGTTTTCTTTAGGGTTTGAAAAATCAAAGAAAAGGGTTTTGGGAAAAGCTTTTGAATTGAACTTCTCTATCTTGGTTTCATTTATTTCCCAAATATTTTCTTTGAGTTGCTGGTTTCAAATCCCTTGGTTTTCTCCACACTTGAGCTAAAATCTACTATCTTTTCTATAGGATTTTGTGTGGGAAAAAGAGATTGTTTTGTGGTTGTTGTTTGAAACCACTAAGTTGTAAACCCTATCTTTAGCTTGGCTTTGTGGCTTTCCCACATTGTGTTGAGGAAGTTTGGCTATTGGGTTGTATCCCTCTAGGTTGTGAGGTGATCCTTGTATTGGTTTTGAGTTTGGAAATCCCTCAAGTTGTGAGGAGATTGTTGGCTTGGAGTTGTGCCTCAAGGAGGAAGTTGTGATTGTAAAGAGAGGAGTTGGGTACTCCTTGTGAGAGTTCTTTGTGAACTAGCTAGTGGATTAGAAATCCTTCGTGTGTCGAAGGCGGGGATGTAGAGCTGGGTGCTCGAACCTCGATAACATATCTCTGTGTTTGCGTTTGATCCATTGACTCTCTCTCTATCTCTCTCTTTACTTTGTGTATTGTGCAAATTGCTATATCTTATACTTGCTTGTGTGTGCATCATTGTTGTAATTGCAATTAATTTTTAAATTCCTCATTAAGTTCACTAGATTAGCATCGTCACCTATTCACCCCCCTCTAGGTGACGTTTCAACCTATGTATTTATATTTATACATTTATATTCATCTATGTTACCTTTTAATTATTGTGAGAGAGTGTGTGTAGGTGGGTGTGTTGCATTGGCCGACTTCAACAACCACAGCCAGGTGAGCCTTCATCCTTGTTGCTCTTTTATTATTTAAGATACATGTGTGTATATATATATAATTGTTATGGATGCTATATATATTATGTAACCTCTTAAAGAGAAGTATTTTATTTAGGTTTGCTTTTATTTATTTTGAAGGAGAGTTTTCATTTCATGTGCTGCAAAATCCTACTCCGAGTCACTTTCGGGCTCTCCGCGGGATGCCGTTGATCGCCGTCGGCGAGCGCAAACGCACCCCACGCTCTTCACGGCGAGTTGCTCTATCCAACGACACCCTCCGCGGCCCCGTACGCCTCAGTCGGAGCCTCCGTCGGCGTGCCGCAATGCACCTAGTTGTGTGAGTAATTTTCCCCCTTTTCTAATTATTTCCCTTTTCATAAATTATATTGTGAGTTCTTTTTACATGCTTGGTGTGTTGTGTAAATATTTGCATGTTGGTGGGTGAATTATTGTGCATGCATGGGATGTGAATTATTTAATATGTATAGATATTTATAGTTAATAATAGATATTTATTAATTTGGATATTTATGCATGGTACATATATTTGCATGAATTCATTCCTTAAGCATTTATGTGTATAGTTTATTAATTAATGTATAGGTATATTTATTAATTTGGATGCATGCATGTGTTTATGTATAACCATGTATGTGTATGCATGATTTATATGCATGGGTTCCTATTTATTTGTGTAGATGGGTATGCCATTTAATTAAGTATATGTACTTAAAATAATATGTGTTGGCATTTATTTAAGTATGCATGTATGTATGTATGTGTATGCTTGTATACGTGTATATGTACGTGTACATGTATATGTTCGTATGCACGTGTGGGTGTTTAGCGTATATTTATAATTATTTGTATGTATTGGTTGCGTGTTACAGCATTTTGGATTTGTTTGGTGAGATCCGGACCAGCAGCCCAGGAAGGAGAGCAGCAGCACGGCAGCGAGCGAGCAGCGAGTTCTCTCGATCCACGCCAGCCCATCGTTGGAGACCGGCACGGTGGCCTTCTCCAGCACCCTGGCTACCCCCCTATGCAGTCCAACAGCGAAGATCGGCACCACAGCGACTGTAACGGCGACTCGCCCGGCGATGACCAGATTCCCCAATGTGAGTGTCTCTTTCTCCTTCTCTCTTTTATTAAGTGATCGCAGCTATTATTTTATATGTGATGTATTGTTGAGTAGAACACTTAGATTACATGCTTATGTGTGGAGATCGCCGAGCATGAAGGTAGACGGTCATCTCCCGTTTATTTTACATGTTGGATGTATAGGAATATGATATGCATGATTCTTGATACATGTTAGAACCCCCATGTTTGTCCTATGTATATCTAGAGTATTGTTGAAGACATATCAGGATGTAGCATGAGGGTATTTGAGAGGATGTGGAGATTTAGAACATTGTATAAGTTTTATTCAGTATCAGTTTGCAAGCAGATTAGTCGACTTGTCCATGACTGTAGTCGACTAACATCCCTGTTAGTCGGCTTACCCAACACCCCTAGTCGACTAGTGTCTGTCTGATTGTTATATATAGACATCCGATGGATTGTGGACTTCACTCATGGATTATGTAATAAATATTGATGGATGAATGACTTCAAGAGAGGAACATTGGTAGTAATGACTTGATCTAGTAGAACTTAGATGCATGTAAATGATATGTATTACTGAGTATTGGGAACTGATGATTAATCTTAATAGAAATGTGAACTCTTGAGGAATTGTGAATACTTATGAATCAGAGTTGTATGTTAGAGTGAGAGGACTAGTATTGATTATTGATATATGTTGGAATAACGATTATTATATCAGATTGCTTGATTTGTATTGATACTTGTAGAGCATGTAATATTGGAATCATGAGTTCGTTGTGTTGACTTTAGATTGACCTGGGACTTATGTTATTTACATTGAATGATGATCAGTAGTTAGAAATGACTTTATTAGTGAGTATTTGAGGACATATCAGATACGACTGAAGTAGTTGAGTGGATATTCTAGATTACATGTATTCGAGGATGTTTCTTATTTAATATGATTGGGGTATGTGTTTGACTTGTTGATCTCGAGGACATGCATAGTTATTGATTACATCTATTGATAGAGATTGAGTTATGATGATGGTAATCTAGTCGATATCAGTGATCTATATCTTGGAGTTTGATAACAGTTATTAATTGATCTCAGTTATTGGTGGTTATAGGACTAGAACATATCGGTGTTGAGGAGAGGACTAATTACAGATTCATTGATATGGTAGTTTACCGTTTTGGCTTACACTGATACGGACTGATACTTAACGATTTACGAGGATGGTATTGGGAATATAAGTTGATGGAATAGTTTATGATATCTCTTTAGTATGGATGGATGAGATTATGATCAGCTTTAGTTGAGACTGTTTATTGGGCAGTAGCTAGACTGTTACTGTTATTTTATCCATGTTATTGAAGTTACTGGGAAATGATTGTTTGACCGTAACCACGGTACAGTTCTATTGTTCATCGTATACACGGTTACTGTTACTGTTACTGTTACTGATATTGTTCACCGTGTATACGATTACTGATTGACTGTTACTGTACTGTTATTGTTACTGTCACCGTATCGTCCCAGTATTCTAGAGAACATGGACATTGACTGATTTAACTGAATTGAATAAATAATAATGTTAATGAACAACTTACACCGGGATTGGGGAAATTGATGGAGGAGACAGCGTCTGTATTTTGGGTGGACCTAGGATACAGGTTGCGCAGCCGACTGAGGTTTCCATTGCAGGGTTCCTAGGGGATGACTGGCATCCCATCTGTACTGTTACTGTTCCACTGTTTTCACAGTGAGATTACGTTACTGTTACTGTTACTGAGTACCTAGCGGTACGGCCTGGTTCAGCGCCAGGAAACTGAGGCCGTGGTCCCGGGTATGTACGGGACCCACCTAAAGCATGGACAATGTCTCCAACCAATCAGTTTCAATAACTTAGGACTCCGGTTGACACATGTAGTAGGCGTAGTATGTGATGCATCTATTACAGGTGGCAATTGGTGTTCGCTGACATAATAAATGAAAATAAACTGTTAATGTATTGTGACTGACATTAATCACCTGACTGTATATTTATATTACTGTGATAGACATATAACTATAACCCTGACCAGACTTGGATACTAGCCTAGTGACATATGATAGGTTACCTATTGTGACAGCAGTTGCTTGCTTACTATTGATCAGTTGTTGCCTATCTTTATTCGTGTTGTTATTATGTTTATTACAGTTCTTTTATTTATCTGTTATATGGTCTTTTATCTTCAGTTGCTCTTATTAGTAATTATGCACATTGTTTCTTCTGCACGAGCTGTTTCCCCTTTACACATACACTCATTATGGTCGCGTTCTGACGACCCTGGGTTTGCACGTCCAGCTATTAGACGGTTGTTCTAATGTGCAGGTTTCGATGAGACGGTTTGCCTTGCGAGGAGCTTGGGCCCTCTCCTTTAATTCTGGTATACTTGCATTTTATTCTTGTTATGATTCTTTGATTCCTGTATATCACCTTTGACTTCTATTCAGCTATCATTTTCTTCCTGTTATTCATTGCTATCATGTGTAGTCTTATATGTATTATTGCAGTGATCCTTGATTATTATAGTTCTGATTCATAGCTTGTTCAGGTTACAATTTAGGCTTAGCGTATATACGTGGGGTATTTTCCTCGCGTATATGCGTCGCCATAACGACCCCGTATCTTTAGGATCGGGGCGTTACAGAGTGGTATCAGAGCCAAGTTCGACATAAAAGAGAACCTAGTTCCTACCTGTAACCTGAGACAGTTATGTTGACACTGCAATATACATATACTATTCACGTGATAATATTGACTCCATTTGGAAATTGATCGTCCTCCCTTTGGAATTCCGTTCTTGATCGTTGATATTCATGATTCCAACACTTCAATTAGAGTGATTTGGATGTCCATCTTGATTTCATCCTCCTTCCTATTCATTCCTCCTGATTCTATCTCTTGAGATCGGTTACTCCATGTTGAAGATAATAGCAGAGATCAGAGCGCGCAGCGGAATCGTGGTATCCCAACAAGGCGACGTGGAAGCTTGTTGTGTTCTCTCTTGATTTTGAATTCTTTTATCATTCCCTGCTTTATTTGAAATTTCGAGGACGAAATTTTTATTAAGGTGGGTAGAATGTAATAACCCCTACTTGATAATACTGTATTTCCATTTTTCTAAAGTATTTGTTTTGATTTACTAATTATTTTATTAACTTAATAAAATACTTCTTCTCATGATTATTAATATATTAAATATGAAAATTATTTTAAGTCTGTATTAATATGTAGTCCCTGGTTATTATCATTGTTGGTGTGTATTATTATCATCACTATCATTATTATTGTTATTGTTAATATAATTAATATTAATATGCTATTGGTGCTATTCTTTTTCCTTTTCATTTTTCCTAGCCCATTAGCCCATCCTACCAAGTCATACTTTGAATCTCTATCATTTTTATTTTTGTCTTGATCCGAATAAAGCCCATAGGAGCCCAACCCATCAAGTCATTTTCATCATTCCTTCTCATCTCTTTCTTTTGTTTGTTAAGCCCAGCAAACAGCCCAGGCCTAAACCATATACGCAATACCCTTTTCCAATTTGGATCCCATCCATCAACCAAAACCCAATACAACTTATATAAATAATCCTATCTTCTAACCCTAACCAAACAAATCCCTAACCTCCATCTTAATTCCTCCAATCACCAAATCAGCCGCACCCCTCCCAGATCCGCAGCGCCCCCTTCCCTGCTCGCTGGCGCCAGAGCAAACCAGGCCGGCGTCCTCCTCCCTGCGCGGCAGCAGCCCGGCGACGACAGCACCCCGGATCTGGCGCCTCCTCCCCTAGCGGACCACCTCCGGCGAGATCCAGCCACCAGCTGGCCGCCTCCCTTCCCTCCGTCGGGTCGCGGCGCCGAACAACCATACAACCGAGTCCTTGTCTCAAGCTCTATCCTCCGTCGTCGTCCGGTAGCCTCCGCGTCCTCCTCCACGGCGAGACCCGGCAGAGCATGCAAGCTGGATCCCCTCCACCACTTGATTTTAACCTCATCCAGGCCACCGCTCACACATCCAGCCTCCGTGAGCGACAGCCCCGAGCACTGGCGCAGTAGCCCAGGTCTACACGCCTCCATTGGCCGTGAGCTTTATTCCCCTTCTCCATTCATTTTTCACCATGTATTTATATTTATACATTTATATTCATCTATGTTACCTTTTAATTATTGTGATAGAGTGTGTGTAGGTGGGTGTGTTGCATTGGCCGACTTCAACAACCACAACCAGGTGAGCCTTCATCCTTGTTGCTCTTTTATTATTTAAGATACATGTGTGTATATATATATATAATTGTTATGGATGCTATATATATTATGTAACCTCTTAAAGAGAAGTATTTTATTTGGGTTTGCTTTTATTTATTTTGAAGGAGAATTTTCATTGCATGTGCGGCAAAATCCTACTCCGAGTCACTTTCGGGCTCTCCGCGGGATGCCGTTGATCGCCGTCGGCGAGCGCGAACGCACCCCACGCTCTTCACGGCGAGTTGCTCTATCCAACGACACCCTCCGCGGCCCCGTACGCCTCCGTCGGAGCCTCCGTCGGCGTGCCGCAATGCACCTAGTTGTGTGAGTAATTTTTCCCCTTTTCTAATTATTTCCTTTTCATAAATTATATTGTGAGTTCTTTTTACATGCTTGGTGTGTTGTGTAAATATTTGCATGTTGGTGGGTGAATTATTGTGCATGCATGGGATGTGAATTATTTAATATGTATAGATATTTATAGTTAATAATAGATATTTATTAATTTGGATATTTATGCATGGTACATATATTTGCATGAATTCATTCCTTAAGCATTTATGTGTATAGTTTATTAATTAATGTATAGGTATATTTATTAATTTGGATGCATGCATGTGTTTATGTATAACCATGTATGTGTATGCATGATTTATATGCATGGGTTCCTATTTATTTGTGTAGATGGGTATGCCATTTAATTAAGTGTATGTACTTAAAATAATATGTGTTGGCATTTATTTAAGTATGCATGTATGTATGTATGTGTATGCTTGTATACGTGTATATGTACGTGTACGTGTATATGTTCGTATGCACGTGTGGGTGTTTAGCGTATATTTATAATTATTTGTATGTATTGGTTGCGTGTTACAGCATTTTGGATTTGTTTGGTGAGATTCGGACCAGCAGCCCAGGAAGGAGAGCAGCAGCACGGCAGCGAGCGAGCAGCGAGTTCTCCCGATGCACGCCAGCCCATCGTTGGAGACCGGCACGGTGGCCTTCTCCAGCACCCTGGCTACCCCCCTATGCAGTCCAACAGCGAAGATCGGCACCACAGCGACTGTAACGGCGACTCGCCCGGCGATGACCAGATTCCCCAATGTGAGTGTCTCTTCCTCCTTCTCTCTTTATTAAGTGATCGCAGCTATTATTTTATATGTGATGTATTGTTGAGTAGAACACTTAGATTACATGCTTATGTGTGGAGATCGCCGAGCATGAAGGTGGACGGTCATCTCCCGTTTATTTTACATGTTGGATGTATAGGAATATGATATGCATGATTCTTGATACATGTTAGAACCCCCATGTTTGTCCTATGTATATCTAGAGTATTGTTGAAGACATATCAGGATGTAGCATGAGGGTATTTGAGAGGATGTGGAGATTTAGAACATTGTATAAGTTTTTATTCAGTATCAGTTTGCAAGCAGATTAGTCGACTTGTCCATGACTGTAGTCGACTAACATCCCTGTTAGTCGGCTTACCCAACACCCCTAGTCGACTAGTGTCTGTCTGATTGTTATATATAGACATCCGATGGATTGTGGACTTCACCCATGGATTATGTAATAAATATTGATGGATGAATGACTTCAAGAGAGGAACATTGGTAGTAATGACTTGATCTAATAGAACTTAGATGCATGTAAATGATATGTATTACCGAGTATTGGGAACTGATGATTAATCTTAATAGAAATGTGAACTCTTGAGGAATTTGAATACTTATGAATCAGAGTTGTATGTTAGAGTGAGAGGACTAGTATTGATTATTGATATATGTTGGAATAACGATTATTATATCAGATTGCTTGATTTGTATTGATACTTGTAGAGCATGTACTATTGGAATCATGAGTTGGTTGTGTTGACTTTAGATTGACCTGGGACTTATGTTATTTACATTGAATGATGATCAGTAGTTAGAAATGACTTTATTAGTGAGTATTTGAGGACATATCAGATACGACTGAAGTAGTTGAGTGGATATTCTAGATTACATGTATTCGAGGATGTTTCTTATTTAATATGATTGGGGTATGTGTTTGACTTGTTGATCTCGAGGACATGCATAGTTATTGATTACATCTATTGATAGAGATTGAGTTATGATGATGGTAATCTAGTCGATATCAGTGATCTATATCTTGGAGTTTGATAACAGTTATTAATTGATCTCAGTTATTGGTGGTTATAGGACTAGAACATATCGGTGTTGAGGAAAGGACTAATTACAGATTCATTGATATGGTAGTTTACCGTTTTGGCTTACACTGATACGGACTGATACTTAACGATTTACGAGGATGGTATTGGGAATATAAGTTGATGGAATAGTTTATGATATCTCTTTAGTATGGATTGATGAGATTATGATCAGCTTTAGTTGAGACTGTTTATTGGGCAGTAGCTAGACTGTTACTGTTATTTTATCCATGTTATTGAAGTTACTGGGAAATGATTGTTTGACCGTAACCACGGTACAGTTCTATTGTTCATCGTATACACGGTTACTGTTACTGTTACTGTTACTGATATTGTTCACCGTGTATACGATTACTGATTGACTGTTACTGTACTGTTATTGTTACTGTCACCGTATTGTCCCAGTATTCTAGAGAACATGGACATTGACTGATTTAACTGAATTGAATAAATAATAATGTTAATGAACAACTTACACCGGATTGGGGAAATTGATGAAGGAGACAGCGTCTGTATTTTGGGTGGACCTAGGATACAAGTTGCGCAGCCGACTGAGGGTTCCACTGCAGGGTTCCTGGGGGATGACTGGCATCCCATCTGTACTGTTACTGTTCCACTGTTTTCACAGTGAGATTACTGTTACTGTTACTGTTACTGAGTACCTAGCGGTACGGCCTGGTTCAGCGCCAAGAAACTGAGGCCGTGGTCCCGGGTATGTACGGGACCCACCTAAAGCATGGACAATGTCTCCAACCAATCAGTTTCAATAACTTAGGACTCCGGTTGACACATGTAGTAGGCGTAGTATGTGATGCATCTATTACAGGTGGCAATTGGTGTTCGCTGACATAATAAATGAAAATAAACTGTTAATGTATTGTGACTGACATTAATCACCTGACTGTATATTTATATTACTGTGATAGACATGTAACTATAACCCTGACCAGACTTGGATACCAGCCTAGTGACATATGATAGGTTACCTATTGTGACAGCAGTTGCTTGCTTACTATTTTGGGGCCACACTTGCTCTCAAAAAAAAAAATTTTTTCTTACATCACCGGATGCAGCACCCATGCCTGCAGCAGTAGTAGCAACAGTAATAAGAATCAAAGCTTTGTAGTTTAGAAGGCAAGAATCTACTTAAGACCGTAGTCTCAATCCACATTAAAAGAAGTTATCAAGTGAGAACATAAACATGGATTTGAGTCATAATTCCTTTGCATCTTTATCACGATTCTCTCATGAAGTATTTATCTTAAATGTTATTCAGAAAAGTATTAGGGGTAAATGACTTTTTGAGATATTCATTAACCTAATCTTTTCTTTCAATTTGATATAACTAACTGAGCATAGCTCATACGGTAACACACTTTTTTTGAAGTTTCAATGGGAAAAGATATTATAGTGTCTTCCCACTCTGAATATTATATAGCTTACCCTAAATAAAAATATAAAGAAAAAAAATATATATCAAAACTCTAACTTTTTTTTGAAAACATGAGAGAAATATTGATAGATGAAATCTTAGTAGAAGTATAAATATACCAAAAACAAAAGCAATTCCCAAAGCAAATGTGACCACGAAGGATAGAATTATTCATTTTCTTCGAACATGTTGGTACAAAAATATTGCAACTTCGGGAATTTCCAATAATATTATTGGGTAGTCTTCAACTGATCAAGGCAGCTACTGGAGTTGAGCCCTCGATCCCAAATCTTCTTGTAGTACTCAGCGTGAGTGTAGCTCCTGTAAGTGATATGGTGATTTCATCGACGAGTCAATCTGGTGATTTTATCACAACATTTGCAGATGGGCAGCAAAATGTAGGAATTAAGATTCTGGCAGTGTTTTTGTTCACAATCGCCCTGTGGAGCACACTCTTGTATCGACCATTGCTAAGAACCTACATGAAAACAAAAAGAAAACATGTTGAGGTTGATCTTTTGTTTCTAAAGGGAGTCGATTCTTTAGCAAAGCTGAATCAACACTACAGTTTTTAACCAGGTAACTTGAGAAGAATTAGTAAGAATTAAAATTGTGGTCGGAAAATGACAAGCTTATGACACGCAATAACCAATAATTAGTGAGAGTAATTTCTTTATGAGGGTGTTGGCGGATCCATCCTAAACTTAAAAAATAAAAAAGAATCTAACTTTCTAACTAATTACTCTAATTAATATTATCGCTAGAAAAATATTAAATGGTCTTTTTTTTTTCTTAGACTACAATTGGACCTAAAGTACGATGCCCAACTTATGTACATTGCATACATGATCGCACATTAGATATGACCTCACATATTACTCTTCTTTTAGTCCGTTTTAGTACGAGAATTTAGTTAAATAGCAGAATTATTTCAATTAATTAACATTTGTCAAGAAGAAATATTTATATATAGATGCATTTGATCTCCAATGTTGATTACAAAAGCATCAGGCTTAGGGTTCACTCCCACCCATTTTCCATCCCCCAGCACTTGCAGGCCTGGGACCCCATCCTACAGCAGAACTGTGATGACATTGGGGTCCTTGTGTCCTGGCAATCCATAGGTGAGCCAGGTTGATGGGCATGGAGGGTAGTAGTTTATGGCCATATGCTGCCCATGGCTCCCTAATGCTTTGTTTAAGTACTCCCCTTCAAGTCCTAAACTCTCTGAGATTGCCTCCAAAAACATTAGCACCATCTTCTCACCTCCTTGCAGAACTCAGCAACAACTTCTCTGCAAGAACTTAAGATTTACGTGTTTTGTTCAAAATAGGAAACCGCCCTCATAATTTCTTATGTCCATTTCTTGGTCCAATAACAACTGAGATCAAGTTATAAGATGTGTTTGTGTGTGTGGGTGTTACAAGAGATAAAGTCTAGGATTAGTTTGATATTTACCAGAAATTCTTAGGTTTGATGGCCATTCGTAGACAAGGTTCTCCAGAGGGTGGCAGTGTCAGTGGAGCCTCACGCTGTCCCTCCAGCTGCTGACTTTCTCGGTCTTGCCATTGAAGCTCGTCGACAACCGTGTCATCTTCAAAGGATCAACGGAGTAGTATATCATTCTTTGTGACTCGGGCAACCGGAAGAACTCCCTTGAGACTCAAAGCATGGCCCCTATCACAGGCTTGGGAATGCCAGGGGACCTTAAAAGAGACAGATAGGAACATGCCCCAACTATCAACATGGGATTTGAAGAGTCATGTGCGTTGAAAAATATAGGCAAAAGAAGCTTATAATTCAGTTACTCCTGCACCAAGAATCTAATTATACTCCTGGTATATTTGCATTTTTCATGAGGTTTTTCGAATATCGTTTTAAATTGTGACTTTCTCATCATAAAGTCATTCTTATCAATTCAAAGGAGATTTCTCATCATGTTCCTCTTTTTTATTCCTAATGAAATTATCCTAGCTCTTAATACAACTATGTTATGACACTAGCACTACAACAATAAAACGTTTAAAAGGCACCTAAATTTATGTCCATTATTTTTAAAACGATGTCAAAAAAGATTTATCGCTGAATTCAGAGAAATAGACATTAAATATGAATATTTAATGCCGGTTTCTAAGAAACCGGTGTTAAATCTTGAGATTTAACGCCGGCTTAGAAACTGGTATTAAATCTCAGGATTTAAACACTGGTTTCACATAAAACGGTGTTCAAGCCAGAAAAAAATTAAAAAAAAGCCCTTAATCCCTCCCTAACTCGGCCACTCTCTCATCATCTCTCTCTCTCTCTCCCCCCCCCCTCTCTCCCCTTCAAATCCCCCTCTCTCGGCCGCCTCTCCGGAGCCCCTCCACCACCTCTCTGGAGCCTCCACCGCCCTGATTACTCTTCCCCCAAGAAATCCCCCTCTCCTCGGCCTCCTCTTCAGAGCGTCCTTCGCCACCTATTTGGAGCCTCCCCGGCCCGATCTTTCTCCCCAAAGAAATCCCCCCTCCTCGCCTTCCTCTCTAGAGCCCCCTCCACCGCCTCTCTTGAGCCTCCTCCGCTCTGATTTCTCTCTCCCCTCTTAGAAACTCGCCCCCTCCTCTCCACGCACGAGCCGCGGCGAGCCTTACTCTAGCGAGCCCCCTCTCGGCGAATCTCAAGGTATCATTCTTCTTATTTTCTTATATTTTGTGAAATTATTGTTTTGTGAAACGATAAATTTTCAAAAATTTGATTTGATGCTAGAAAGATAGTTTAGAAAAAATGTGAAATTTTTTGAAAAATGCTAGCTAGTTTAGAAAAAAAATGTAAAATTGTTGATTTGATGCTAAATTGGTGAAATTAGTGAAATTTGTTTATATGCATGATGTGTGATGTGTGCTAAATTGGTGAAAAAGATTGGTACTAAATGTGTGCTCAATTGGTGGGAAAAAATGGTGCTAATGTGTGCTAAATTGGTGAAACTTGTGTGTATATGTGTGATGTGCGATGTGTGTGTTCTCGTGTGTAATGTACATGTGCGTGCTCGTTTGTGTGTTTATATATGTGTGTGTGAGATGTGTCATGTGTATGTGATGTGTGTGTATGTGTGTGATATATGTGTGTGTTTAGGCGTGTGTGATGTCTATGTGTATAATGCACATGTGTTTTGTAGTGAGTGTCGTGTAGATCCGAAATTAATTTTGTTTGAATTTTTTATGTCATGTTTTATCGAAAATTAATTTCTTGTTTTTTATGTCTAGACATAGTAAAGATGAATTAGAAATGGATTCCTGATCGGTTAAGTACCGAATATGAGAAAGGTATAGAGAAGCTTATCGACTTTGTTGTTGAGCATGCAAACAATCCTAACCTAATTAATTATGCATAAAATGTGGTTGTCTTGATACAGTTACAATTAAAATATTAAGGGACCATTTATTTATTAATGGGTTTGATACAAGTTATATAAGATGGATATGGCACCGTGAGAGTACAAGAGAAGATAAACCTATTAATTCAAGTGATAGAAGATATAATAAAAGGAAGAATTCGAATGTGATGAGGGTAATAAATTAGAAGACATGATGCATGCTGTAGATGAATACTTTGTGGAGCTTTCACACTTATTCGAGAGCTCAAAGAATGATGAAGAAAAGCTTTTATATGTTGGTTCTAAATTCACTAAGTTGTCTGCAGTGTTGAGATTATACAATTTGAAAGAGAGAAATGGGTGGAGCGATAAGAGTTTTACAACCTTATTCAAACTCTTGAAAGATATGCTTCTTAGGAAAATGAACTTTCAGATCGCATGTACGAGACCAAGAAAATCATGTACCTTATGAGTATTGATTTTGAAAGATACATGCTTGCCCTAATGATTGCATTTTATACCGAAAGAAATATGAATATTTAGATAAATGTCTGGTGTGTGGAAGGTCATGATACAAAACAAATGATAAATCTCTGGCTAAGTATTATGGTATTTCTCGATAATACCTAGATTTAAACGTATGTTTAAGAATGCAAAACATGCGAAGAGCTTGACGTGGCATTCAGGTGGGAGGATTATTGATAGTATGTTGCCGTATCCAGCTGATTCTCCACAATAGAATATGATTAATGGAAAGTATTCTGAATTTAGGAGTGATGCAAGGAATCTCCAGTTAGGTATTTCGACTGATGAAATAAATTCACAGCACACCCAGTGCATAGCCAGTTGTGTTGATTATTTATAATCTTCCTCCATAGTTGTGCATGAAACACAAATTTCTTATGATGTCATTACTGATATTGGGGCCCAGACAGCCGAGAAATGACATAGATGTTTATTTGGCACCTATTATTAAGGACCTAAAGATAATGTGGAAGGAAGGGGTAAAAGTATTTGATGCATATTGTCAAAAACTTTTCACACTTCGAGCTATATTACTTTGGACAACCAATAATTTTCCAGCATACGATAACTTATCGGGATACAGTGGGAAAGGACACAAAGCATGTCTTATATGTGCAGAAGATATATTTTTTGTTCAATTAAGACATGGGAGAAAGACAATATATCATAGTATCCAGAGGTTCTTACTCATGTCATACAGTTGTCGGATGCTGCGTAAAGCATTTATTGGGTCTACAGAAGAAGAAAGAGCTCCAAAAACTTTGAACGGTAAACAAGTATATGAAGGGAGAAACATCTTATGCCAAGTTGTGAAAAAGTGAAGCAAAATATAATTGAAAAGAATATATGGAAAAAGCGATCAATATTTTTTAACCTCCCATATTGGAAGTGTTTGTTTGTCAGACATTGACTTGATGTTATGCATATTGAGAAAAATGTGTGTGATAGTATTATTGAAACATTACTCAATATACCTAGTAAGACTAAGGATGGAGTCAAATGTAAACTGGATTTGGTTAAAATGGGTATCAATGAGCAGTTAGCACTTGCGTAAAAGATAAAAAATACGTATTTACCGCCAACATGTTGTACTTTGTCTTGAAATGGGAAGATAGAATTTTATCAGTGTCTTGCTGGGATTAAGGTCTTAAGCTGTTACTCTTCAAATATTCAAACTCTCATATCAATGAAAGAATTAAAGCTTGTTGGATTGAAATCTCATGATTGTCATGCATTGATGCAATAGTTGCAGCTTGTAGCTATACATTTTATACTTCTAAAACATGTTCGCCATGTCATTAGCTAACTATGTTTTTTTTCTTCAATGCAGTATGTAGCAAGGTAATTGACCCTAAAAAACTGGATGAGTAGAAGAAAAATATTGTGGTTACATTGTGTCAGCTTGAGATGTATTTTCTACCTTCATTTTTTGATATTATGGTGCATCTAACTGTTCACTTGGTTAGAAAGATTAAACTATATGCTTTGGTCTTCTTAAAGTGGATGTATCAATTTGAACGATACATGAAATTGGAATGAATCTCATTTTTTGTATATATATGTTGAGTTGTTCATTGTTCTTCAGATTGAATCATTATCCTTTGTACGCTCTTATCAGCCCATGTCATTGTTCTTGAAAGCAGCTCTCAACAAAGAGTAACTCCCTGTTTTTGTAATCAGAGGGCAGCAACAGAGAGCAACTCTCTGTTTTTGCTCTATGTTGAGAGAACAACTCCTTATTGAGTTGCTCCCTCTGCGAATTATAAAAAAAACACTTTTAAAGCTGATTTTTTAAGAATCAGCATTAAATATACTTTTAACTCCGGTTCTCTAAAAGGCCGACGTTAAAAGGCAAACTTTTAACACTGGTTTTTATTAGAGCCGACGTTAAAAGGCGGACTTTTAACATTGGTTTTTATTAGAACCGGCATTAAAAGTGGTACTTGTAACGCTAATTTTTAAAAGAACTGGCGTTAAAAGTGTGACTTTTTACGCCAGTTCTTTTTAGAACCGGCGTTAAAACTTGATTTTTGATGCCGGTTTTGATATGAAACTGGTGTCTATTCTTCTATATGACGGAAGTTGAAAACCGCCGTTATATGCTTGGAGATATCATGACTCCAGCATACAAGTCTGTTGTAAAACCCTATTTAAGGTCAGTTTTTAACCATCATTAAATATGTATTATGTACTAGTGTAGTATGAAAAGTATCATTGTATAATAAAATATCCACCTCAGCACGTACATTTTACGAGAAATGTGGTAGATATGGACAAAAGTGGTCGACCCCAACTTGCCCTGGACAAATTATGGGCCCCATAATAGTACAAATGTATTTTCATCCACAGTCATAACATGATAGGAGTAAAATGCACTTAATACTTTCTTCTCTTTCTTACTTGTATTTTTCAATTAAAAGCAGAATAAAAATTTCTTCTAGGATTCCCCTAACATAGTGTGAGATATATAGGATTGACGTAGAATAAAAATATTCTCACTCAATGAAGTAGTAACTTGGTCAATTATAGAATACAATGATTAATCAATTACGATAATTAAGATTTAAAACTTCTAAATCCACTATCAGGCAATGAGAAAAAGAGGGAGAAAATTAAGATCAATTATAATCCTACTTGTTGATCACATTAATTCACGTATGGATGTTATAACCTAATGATCCATTTTGGTAAATGATTTATTTTCTCTTGGGAGGAAAAAAATTCTTCTTTTATTGGAAGAAAAAAAATGTTCTTCGAAAAATCTTTTTGAGTTTTCTTCTACATTGAGTATTGGAAAAGGAAAACTGAAACCCTTAGAGTAGGAAAATAATTCATCTTTCCACATAAAGCTTTTCTAGTCTTTTCTGATGATTATTTTATTCAATTTTTTCTAGAAATAATTCCAAGATGATGTTTTTTTTTCCAATTTTCTTTATCCGCCAAGACTTTTAACTTCACGAAATATACTTTCATAAAAACTGTAATTTTATTGTTATATTTCTATACATGCAACCAAATAATGTTGGCCCAAAAGCCCTTCACCTTAGTATTGATGATGACTAACTTATGAAGTTAAGTTGCTAATGATCTTATGTTTATATATTTTTAGTTATTGATCAAGATCTTAGTAGGTGTTTAGGAGGTAACACATATTGATTCAAGAGCTCGCGCTTCAAGATCGCATCAAGAACTCAAGATGGAGTCAAGCTCTTTGGATCGTGTTTGAATCGAATCATCTTAAAGATGAAGATTAACAAGAAACTTTGGCTTAGATTTGTTTAGTTTTATTTAGATCTTGTGTAAGAATATATTAGTCTTGATATGCTCAAGTATACACGCACAAGTTCAAAAGTTTATTAGTTTCGGCTTAACTGTTTTGATTTTCAGAATATACCTTTCATTTTCATGAATAGATATTATCAAAAGTAGTTTACATGGTTTTTATGTATATTAGATTTTATCCATATACATCTATGTTTCATATTGTTTTGATGATTCTAGTTCATGGTTTTAAGTTTTATTTTTATCAAAACTTATTTTAGATTTAATGTTAAAAACATAGATATATCATTTACTATGTATTGGATTCTATCCATGCACTCTATGCTTCAAATGTATTTCTCCAAAACTTATTTTTTGTATTTATATAAGTTTTAGAGAAAACGTACATTCATTAAAAAATCTAAGTTTGAAAAATACGGTTTTTGGTTTAAAGATATTTTTCCATGCATCAAAAATAGCTCAAATGTTGTAATATGTGTTGATTTTTTATCACACATATTGTATTTCAAAGTATTGATAAGAACTTATTTTGTGAAATTTTATGTGTTATTTGATTTTTTAGGTGCTTACAAGTCCATTCTTTAAACCCTAAAATCTATTTTTTAAGCCTTCTGGCGGTCGACCGATGTACACAAACAAGCAAAAGGCTCTAGCCTTTGTGGCTGGTAGACTGGGCGTATGACCTACTGGCACAATCCAAGTCTTCGGTAGGCCGGTCAACCTATCGGTCGACCGACAGGCAGTTTGTGCCTTGGGGCAGTCGACCGACCGGTTGACCGACGGCTCAAACGGTCAAAAATTTGACCGTTGGCCGGTCGATCGGGCCCGACAGCCCATTCTAGGCAGTTTTAAACCCTACGGCTAGTTTCTCCTAGGCCCTATATAAAGGGGTTTTGGGGGCTGTTTTGATTAAGATTTTTCTAGAGAAATTTTATCAGTTTTCTTGTGCCTTCTTGTCCATTTTCTAAAGTATTTTAAACTAATTTTTTTAGCTTCAAATCTATATCTTTATTTGTTTTCAAAGTTTTGAAAAAATCAAAGAAAATCAAATCTTGGGAATTCTAGTTTTGTTCTTCATTTCTTTATCAATTCAAGAGTTTTGTTCAAGTATTTTTTTTGTATTTTCTTTTCAAAAGCTTTGTGCACTCACATACTTGAGCTTTTCATTTCAAATCTATCCTCTAGGATCTTGTATTGTGGGAGGCTTTGTTGTGTGATCTCTTTAGATCACCAAGAGATTGTTTGTCATCTCTGTGATCACCAAGTTGTATTTTTCTTTGCTTTGTGATTGGCTCAGTGCTCACCTCTTGTGTAGAGGTTTGTATTTGAGAGAGTGGAGTTGTGTACTCTCAGTTGTAACTGTTATTTCTTATGGAGGCCCTTTTGAGAAAGGTCCTATGTGGACATATTGGAAATCCTTCCGTGTGAAGGTGGGAACATAATTAGTGACTCGAATCTCAAAACATATCTTTGTGTTTGCATTTGAATCTTTCTCTCTTTCTTATATCTTGCATTGATTTACATTGTTCATATTCACATGCTAGATATAGCTTTTGTGCCCGCATTTGTGTTCAACCAAGAGAGCTTTTAAAGCACCTCAACTCTTAGTTTAGAAGAATCTATAAGAGTAGTTTCAGAGCCTTTCACGGGAAATTCGGGCTCACTCTTGGTTACACATAGTGTGTAAGTAATTAAGTTTTAAATTCTGTATCATTTGACATTAGATTAGCACTACACCTATTCACCTCCCTCTAGGTGTACTTTCAATGGTATCAGAGCCTATGCTCCTGATATTCGGTTTAACCACCTAGGAATGTGATCCTTGAATTGCTAATAAAGATTTGCTTTGCACACATATTATATACACTCATGAATTTTCTTACTCCTCTCATGTATGATGTTTCCAGCATCGATATGTGAAAGTTTAAGATGAGTACTTACTTAAAACCCTAGAATTGCATGTTTATCTTGCCACTACCAAGAAATCTAATTTGGTAGTGACAAGTACATTAAGGCTAATGCACAAGCCATGGAGGAACTAAAGCACATATAAGCAGAGAACATCTTTCTTTGATTTCTTATTGTAATTCCGCTTTTATAGTGTGGAACCATTCACCTCTCCTAAGGAACAAGTGCAACATAATTTGAAGAGAGAATCAAGAGGGGATGAATCCGAGTGATGAGCGGATTCAAATGGAAAGTGGACCAATCATTTTCAAGTCATATAATAGTAAGTAGAATATCATTCTCACGAGGATTGTTGTTTAAGTACCAACTTAATCTTTCCTAATTCTATTTGAATAATCAATTTAGTTGGAAGATGTTGTAACTAAACTATTACTAAAAAGATTCATTTTAATTATGAAAAGAAATAGGGTAATGATTTCGGTAATTATAATCAAATAAAATATTATACGTGTGCTAATTCATTCTATTCATGCCGACAATCGGAATTCCTTATCCTAAATAGTACTTTCTCTTGAACAATACCAATTTTATATTTTAAATCTAGAATTCACAATCTCTCGATCTTATAGATTGCTAGTCAAAAGATGCATTAAGTGTGATGGATATTCCTACTTGACTGCACAACTCTTACGTCTTAAGTTATGATTGTTAATCCTAAAAAATTTTCCTAAGTTATCTCCTATTGGACTCTAACCTAACCTTCTAACTAGTTGTGGGTACCAATTATAACATAAAGCATAAGATTTAATAACTTAGCATATAAAAAATTTAAACTTTATAAAACACATAGGAGAATTTGCACAAAACATAATCTTATATCATCATTACAATCCCTACATCATGCCCCTAGTTATGAAAAATTAGTTCATAACTAAAAAAATAGAACAAATTATAAAATTGAAAGAGATCATGGAATAGAATAAATTAAAAGAAAAGTAAAAGAAAGGTAAGAGAGCACCAATAAAGATGAAGCCTTGACGAAATTCCTGCTGAATGTACTCTGAGATTTAATGGTTAACAGCAGAAGTTTATTGATTTTCGCTCAAAATAAAAGAGAGAATAAAAATTGTCTATTGTACAAGAGGTTTGGCAGCAATTATATAGAAGAGAAAGTAGTAGAACTCTAGTCGAATACAAAAACCTAAATTTCTTAATTTACATGAAATTTTGGGAAAATTTTATACATAAGCACCGCCAGAGTTCGGCCAGTTGGCCAAAAATTTGGCTGGCTGGCCGAACTTCTTACTGTATTGGCGCTTTGCTTTTTGACTCATGTTGACCTCTGAGTTGGCATTCCTGTTAAGTAGTTCACGGCTGCTAGGCCGAAATATACGGCTGGGTGGCCGAACTCTTAGTCTATATTTCAGTTCTAGATTTTTGCAAAATTTTGGATTTTACGTGAAGTCTCTGTTGAGATGTGCCATCTCTGCCTTAGATTTCTGGTTCTATATTTCTTTTGTTCATTTGTCAGTTTTCGCTCTTTTTCTTCTAATTTGCTCTTGACCTAATATCTACATAATAACACTAACAAAATACCCATGCAACATTAAACATGACAAATAATAGGCATAAAAAGTGATGTAAAACATGTATATAAATCACACTCATCACACCCCTATACCTAATTTTTGCTAGTCCTCGAGCAAAATCTTATTCTAAAAAGAAAAACAAAAAAATCCTAAAAGTAAAATCCTAATCCACTTTCATAGGACTCATGATTGCACTTAGCACATGCAATCAGCCGTTAAACCCCTAGGTTACCCTCGTGGACGAGTGTTGCCTCGTGAGGTTTTTAGTGAATTACCCACAAAATTTGTGAAAAAATTTAAAAGATAAGAAGAGATTAAGATAAAAAGGATAACCAGAAATAAGGATAACCAAAAATAAAAAAATAAAATAAAAAATAAAAATAAAGAAAGATAAAATATTTTTGGAGTGGTAAGCATTACTAATGTATAAATTCTCTAATTACCATAAACTCTCATTATCAAGTTCAATCTCTTATCAAGAATTCAATCATCTAATTTGTAGAGATTTTTAAATCTTAGCTGATATCACCATCCTTCTAAGTTTTCTGATCCGATGCATTTTGTGAATGTGTATGGTTTTAACTTGGGATTTTGATTCAAACTTACATACTTAAATTTTTTTTATAGAAGTTTTGAAGTATTACCATTTCGTTGCCCTTTAAGCACTTCCATTTTTTTAATATATATAACTAATCTAATTCTCTTTCGTGTAAATATCAAGGCTTCTTGAGGCCAAGATACCTAACTAATTAATCATTACACTTGTTAATACACACACACACACACACACACACATATATATATATATATATGTATATGTATATATATGTATATATATATATATATTCAGCTTGCCTAATTATCTTTCATATAAATACAAAGGCTTCTTGAGGCCAAAGTATCTAGCAATCAATAATTAAGTTTTCTTCTTTTTTTTTTTCAAGTATTAAGTAATCCTCATTATCCCAAGTTTAAACCAATTTGTAAGTGTAGATAAGATGCATATTCACATGGACAAATTCTAGATGGCAATAATATTTGAAAAATTTTTCATCTCTATTCAAAGACTTTAAAATTCCATCAAATTGATATTCCTTATCTAATTCAAGTTTTATGGTTACTAAATCTCTTACAACTTGGTCAACTTACCAAAAACTTTTTTTTTGACGATAAAGAAAGAAAATAAAAAGAAAATCTTACTATACAACTCCCCTTAAGCACGCCTCCCTCTCTTTCCCATGCTGTAAGTACACCTAGAGGGGGGTGAATAGGTGTACGGCTAATCTAATGAACAAAATGCGAAAATTAAAAAAACTAAATGGCAACACACTTAATGTAACCAACGAGTGAAGCCGAATTCCCGGTGAAGGGATATGGACTAACTCCTCTTGATTCCTCTGAATAAGAGTTGAGGTGCTATATGAAGCTCTCGTGGTTAACACAAGTGAGGCACACACAAACAACACAAGCATATATATGATATGGCAATAAGACGCAATGCTCAAAGTAAAAGAGAGAGAGTTGAGAGAAAGTGGATTAATCGCTAACACACGGATATGTTTCGAGGTTCGAGCACACAGCTCTACGTCCCCGCCTTCACACAGAAGGATTTTCACTAACTTGTCCACACAGGACTCCCACACAGGGAACCTCCACTGAGGATTTGGGCAATACAACTGGGAGTACACAACTACTCTCTCAATTACAAACACAACCTCTACACTTAGAGGCTAGGCACAAAGCCACCAATATCAACCTGACAAATGAGGGATAGGCACAAAGCCACCAATATCAACCTGACAAATGAGGGATAGGCACAAAGCCAAACAATCACAATCCACCTCTTTACTAAGAGAGATACCAATACAACCTCCACCTCTCACTAGAGGGAGCTAACCACCACTCCAATAATCAACCTCTACACAAGAGGGATAATACAAAATAGGAGGGATTATAACTTGGTGGTTTTCACAACCACAAACTATCTCTTTCTCACAAAAACAAAGATCCTAATAGATAGGATAGAAGATATGCTCAAGTGTGAGAAATCAAGGAGTTTGGAAATCAAATAACAAAGAAAAATATTTGGGAAAACACTTTGAATTTGATAGAAATGAAGAACAACACAAATATCCCAAATCTCTATTTTTCTTTGATTTTTTCAACCCTTGAAAACAAATGAAGATAGATCTTTTGGCTAAAAAACTCTTTTGAAAACTTGTGTTAAAACACTTGTAAATGAGAGAAATTTTGCTCTTGAAAATCTTAACCAAAACCCACTTCAAATGGGGTAAATAGCCCCCACTTGGAATCTGCCCATTGGCAGAGAAAAGGCCCAGATTGGCCTTCCGGTCGACTGGCCAACGGTCAAAAAAGTGACCGTTGAGCCCTGCGGTCGACCGCCCGGTCGACCGTGCCAGTTCCAGAGAGCAACGACTCTCTGGCCGGTCGACTGCTCGGTCGACCGAGTCTGAAAACAGAGAGCAGTGCTCTCAGCCCGGTCGACCGCCCGGTCGACCGGAGGCTTTCCAGAGAGCAGAGCTCTCTGGCGGTCGACCGGGACGGTCGACCGGCTCCCCAGCTTGGCTGCGTGCACATCCTGTGCACGCCGGTCGACCGGCCCGGTCGACCGGCAGTCAGCCAATTTGACAATCTGGGACAGAAAAACTAGGGTTTTTAACTTAAATAAAATCCCATAAAAACTCTAAAAATCCACAAAAATAGTTTTAGTATAATACTTTGATATACAAACATGTTGAATAAAATCAAAATATGTTACAAACATTTTGAACTATTTTTGTGACTTAGAAATTTTGCTGAAAATCAAAACTCATATTTCCAAAACTAGGATTTTTGAATTAAAAAATCGTTTTGACCAAAACTCATCCAAATACAAAAACATGATATTGAAACAATATTTTAGGCATATAGTATATGGATATAATCCAATATACATAAAAGATATATATATCAATGTTTTTGACAATAAATCCGAAAATAGTTTTGTTAAAATATAAAACTCCAAATACATGAATAGGCATATCAAAATAAGTTTGTCTAAGTATATGAAGTATACATATATATAGATTAATTAATATACATTAAACCATGTAAACTTGTTTTGAATCTATCTATTCATGAAAACCAAGATCGGTTAAACAAAAAACCGAAAACCAAAACGTGAAACTTTAAACAAGTGTGTGTGTTGTGAACTTGAGCATATCACACTATCTAATCTTTAACAAATGGATCTAAACTATAAACTAAACACTGTACCGAAGTCTTCTTATAGAGCTCCGTCTCTAAGTCGACTCGATCCAAACGTGATCCACCGAGCTTGACTCCAACGAGTGCTAGATATGAACTTTGACGCTCGGGCTCTTGAATCACCATGTGAAAGCTCCAAAATACCTTTGTTGAAGCTAATCACCTACTAATATCTTGGTTAAGTATCTGAAACTAAACATCACAAGATTATTAGTAAACTCTAACTACATGAGTTAATTATCATCAAAACTAGAGTGGAAGGCCTCTAGGCCAACAATCTCCCCCTTTTTGATGATGACAAAACTCAAGGAGTGATATATGCATGGATTAAATTTAAGCTTCAAAGAAGCTCCCCCTTAACTCATGCATAGCAATAAACAATAATTTATGCAATGAATACTAAAAATGAATATGCATTAATATGCATAAAACAATGAAATGAACATGCTCTTGATATCAAACATGAAATAAACATGCTCTTGATACCAAACTTTTAAAATAAATTCCTTTTCCTTTTTAAAATAAACATGTTCTTTAAATAACTGCTCTTGATACCAATAAAAATTTCAATATGAAAACTTAAGCAACATAAAAGCTCTTCATACCAATCAAATAAAAAATTCAATCAATAAAATTCTTGATACCAATTGGAAGATAATCAATAAAAATAACTTTGATATAAACAATAAACATGCATATAAACTCAAATACTTCTCCCCCTTTTTGTCAATCATCAACAAAGGGGTCAAAGAAAACAATAAAACAATGTTCTCCCCCTTTTTGTCTTAACAAAAAAATATCAATAAGGGGTGAAATCAAATCAAAACATTATGATACCAATTAAAAAAAATATCTATTTAGTGCATCATGATATCAATTTTAAAAAATAAAACATACCAATTGAAGGTACATAAAACAAATATTTTAATAAAATTTAAATACCAATTGATTCCAATTGTAAGTAAAAATTAATTTAAATACCAATTGTAAGTAAATAAATCATTTTGAACATAAAGTGTGGGAGTAAAAATAACAAAACCAATAGAAAGGTGAAATATGAATTTTTTCCCCTTTATGAAATATCAAATAAAATAATGCATGAGCTTGTATAAGATACCAATTGAAACATAATCAATTGAAATATAATAGACATTGAAGAAATCAAGCTTAGCATAACCAAAGATTTGTGCTCAAAGATATAGAGATATAGTAAGCACAAATAAAGCATATATATATATGAAAAATTAAATACCAATCAAAATTGATACTATTTGAAGTGTAAGCATACATATATAGAAAAGTATATGAGTATACAAAAAGAATATCAATAGTGATACCAATTGAAAACACAATAAGATCAAGTGTATAACTCATATTACCTACCACCCATTTCAAGCACATGTTTAAAAGGATTTTCAATAAGAAGCATACAAGGCATGGTCGCCCAACCAACCGCCCTTTAATGGAAAGGGTTTTCAAAAATAGGTTTGAAAATAGTTTAGCATAATTGAAAGCTCTTCCAAAATGAAGAATACGAACTAGTTATAAGAAAAATTTGTAAACTAGTACGAAATCCTTCAAGTAAGGAATAAAATAAAAATATATTTCATGAAAAATATGTAAATCACATGATCACCAAGCACTCAAAATCTATTATAGCACAAATTATACTCATGAAAACAAAATCATGAGAAAATATCAACTAATGTGAGTGTACAAGTGTTATGTGAAACATATCATCATGAAAATATGCAATTAAGCTCAATAAGAAATTCCTTAAAACATGAAAATCATCAAAACTAGAATTCTTCAAGGTATATGTATGTCATGTACAAACGAAAGTATACATACATATCCAAACATAACGAGTCCATAAAAGTATATGCATGAAGGCAAGTGGCTCAAGGATGTATATGTATAGCTAATAGTTTAGACACAATGACATATACATGAAGTTCAAACATAAACATGAAAAACATACATAAAAAGGGAATATAAGTTAAAATGTAAGAGTCATCAAAACTAAGCTATACTAGTACATCTAATGAGTACAAATGAGCGTTCAAGCACAAACATATAATAGTCTATTTGTGGCTCACTAGTTGTACAAGTATATACCTAAGTTTTAATGAAAACTAACATCTAAACATGTAATCAAAACATGAAGTATTGAAATCAAAACAAAAACTCATATGATCATTATGTAAATGAACATGCATTAGATCTATGATATACATATTAGTTAAAACAAATGTGAGGACACAAAGATATAAATCCATATTAAACATGGGTGTCTCAAATAACTAAGCATGTATATCACATGTCTAATAATCATGTCATTTAACATACTAATCATGAAACATCAAAACATGCTAAGATCAATGATATGAAATGCATGTAAACAATAAATAAGAGTTTAGAGATTGTTACCAAAACCGATAGGGCACATCTCCATATCTCTAAACCATGGTGGTCCTTCCACCAAACTTCCCTTGAAAGTGATGCATCCAAATAGTTCCCTTTAAGCTCGGAACGCATCCACCTCAAGGCACCATTACTCTCACGTCATGCGAGAGCCCACACCTACATCAAATACAATAGGGGTAGTCTTTGGTACCCACACTCTTTTGGGTCCATGGGGGTTAGCTCCTTTCCTAACCCAAACAAATTTAGTTGCTAAATTTGAATCATGTATCTTATCATAGCAAAATTTATCTAGGTGGCCCTTACGTCCACAATATGTACAAGTGTATACATGAGCATACAATGTGTGATGTGCATGAACCTGCGAAGCATGTGTATGCCGTGGATGGTGTGCATGCATAGATGGAACTTGTTTCTTTCAGAACATAGATTCCAAGCGTGAGTGGTTTATGGCACATTGGCTCAAAGTGGAGCCCAAACATTCAACACTTTTCTTCAAAATTTTTATTTCATTTTTAAAACTAGAAGATAAAGTGGAGCATGCAATAGGTGAGCTAGATGTTGAAGCTACACTAGCATGGCAAACATGTGAATCTATATCATTTTTTAAAGATTTATTTTCATTTAAGCAAACTTCTAAATCTTTTGAAATCAAATCAATTTGTTTTTCAAAGAAACATTTTCTTTTATAACAAAATCAAGTTTTGAAGACAAGTTTTCATTTTCTTCAAAATATCATTACAATCTTTTTATTTTTCAAAATTTCATTCTCTTTTAGGCCAAGTTCAAGTTTAGATTTCAATGAATCCCTTTCATTAGAAATCTCCACTTTCTCTTGCAAAACTAAGTCTAGTTTTGAAAGCAAATCTTTATTTTCATTGTTAAGTCCTAGACTTTTCTTTTTCAAAAGATTATATTTTTCTAACAATTTTTCACATACAATTGAAAGTTCTTCATTCAAAGCATTTGGATCAACATAATCATCACAAGAAGAACTAACATCATCACTATCTAATTTAGATTCCGAACATACCTCAAGGGAGTCATTCCCTTGGATCATGTAGCATTGTTGCTCGGATTCTCCACTAAATTCATCCTCCGTTTGGATTGGCAATTGAAGCTTGGAGGAGGTTAACGTGTTCCACACTGCAAAGGTAGAATCACAGTTAGAAACTAAGCACAAATATTCTTTATTAAGCGTGCTTCTAAGTGCCTCAAGGGCTTGTGCATTGGCCTCTATATGCTTGCTATTACCAAGATAGGATTTCTTGGTAGCGGCAAGGAAAACATGCAAGCCTAGGGTTTTCAAGTACATGGACATCCTAAATTTTCACATGTCAATGTTGGAGACATCAAACATGGGAGGTGACAAGCAATCCATGAGTGTGTGTAAACAATATAAGTGTGCAAATGCAAATGATAGATTAGCTAAACCAAGATCACACTCCTAGGTGGTTAAACCTAATATCAGGATCATAGGCTCTGATGCCAATTGTAAGTATACCTAGAGGGGGTGAATAGGTGTACAGCTAATCTAATGAACAAAATGCGGAAATTAAAAAACTAAATGGCAACACACTTAATGTAACCAACGAGTGTAGCCGAATTCCCGGTGAAGGGATCTGGACTAACTCCTCTTGATTCCTCTGAATAAGAGTTAAGGTGCTATATGAAGCTCTCGTGGTTAAACACAAGTGAGGCATACACAAACAACACAAGCATATATATGATATGGCAATAAGATGCAATGCTCAAAGTAAAAGAGAGAGAGTTGAGAGAAAGTGGATTAATCGCTAACACACGGATATATTTTGAGGTTCGAGACACAGCTCTACGTCCCCGCCTTCACACAGAAGGATTTCCACTAACTTGTCCACACAGGACTCCCACACAGGGAACCTCCACTGAGGATTTGGGGTAATACAACCGGGAGTCCACAACTCCTCTCTCAATTACAAACAACCTTTATACTTAGAGGCTAGGCACAAAGCCACCAATATTAACTTGACAAATGAGGGATAGGCACAAAGCCAAACAACCATAATCCACCTCTTCACTAAGAGGGATACCAACACAACCTCCACCTCTCACTAGAGGGAGCCAACCACCACTCCAATAATCAACCTCTACACAAGAGGGATAATATAAAGTAGGAGGGATTATAACTTGGTGGTTTCACAACCACAAACTATCTCTTTCTCACAAAAACAAAGATCCTAATAGATAGGATAGAAGATATGCTCAAGTGTGAGAAATCAAGGTGTTTGAAAATCAAATAACAAAGAAAAATACTTGAAAAAACACTTTGAATTTGATAGAAATGAAGAACAACACAAATATTCCAAATCTCTATTTTTCTTTGATTTTTCCAACCCTTGAAAACAAATGAAGATAGATCTTTTTGGCATAAAAACTCTTTTGAAAACTTGTGTTAAAACACTTGTAAATGAGAGAAATTTGCTCTTGGAAATCTTAACCAAAACCCACTTCAAATGGGGTATAAATAGCCCCCACTTGGAATCTGCCCGTTGGCAGAGAAAAGGCCCAGATTGGCCTTCCGCGACCGGCCAACGGTCAAAAAAGTGACCGTTGAGCCCTGCGGTCGACCACCTGGTCGACCGTGCTAGCTCCAAAGAGCAACGGCTCTCTGGCCGATTGACCGTTCGGTCGACCGAGTTTGGAAACAGAGAGCAGTGCTCTCTGCCCGGTCGACCGACCGGAGGCTTTCTAGAGAGTAGAGCTCTCTGGCGGTCGACCAGGATGGTCGATCGGCCTCCCCAGCTTGGCTGCGTGCACATCCTGTGCACGTCGTCGACCGGCCCGGTCGACCGCCCACTGTTACGGTCGACCGGCAGTCAGCCAGTCTGACAATTCTGGGACAGAAAAACTAGGGTTTTTAACTTAAATAAAATCTCATAAAAACTTAAAAATCTACAAAAATAGTTTTAGTATAATACTTTGATATACAAACATGTTTGAGTAAAATCAAAGAATGTTACAAACATTTTGAACTATTTTTGTGACTTAGAAATTTTGCCGAAAACCAAAACTCGTATTTTCCAAAACTAGGATTTTTGAATTGAAAAATCGTTTTGACCAAAACTCATCCAAATACAAAAACATGATATTGAAACAATATTTTAGGCATATAGTATATGGATATAATCCAATATACATAAAAGATATATATATCAATGTTTTTGATAATAAATCCAAAATCAAGTTTTGTTAAAATACAAAACTCCAAATACATGAATAGGCATATCTGATTGCTAAAATAAAGAAACAATCAATGAGTTAAGAATATACCGTGTAGCTTGTGGCTAACGGATCGTGTCCACAAGGAGGGATGCGATGGAAGCTTTTCGGTGAATCGTTTAGAAACAAGGAGTTGTGTTCGTTTTTTTTTTTATGAAAAAGAGAATGGAAAGAAAGAGATGAATGAAAGAAAAATTGCAACTTTTAGAAAAGATTTTGGAGAAGGTGATTTAGAAAGCTTAGAAATTGTTTTGTTGTTTGTAATAATAAAGAAAGTCTGGGCTCACTATCTAACTACTCAATGTTCATTCTTCTCTTAAAATGTTAAGTCTCTCAAGTGATCATTTGCAAAACTTAAAGTTGATTTTTAGAAAGCTTTAAGTAAAGCACATAAGACAGTTAGAAGAGTTGAATCTTTTTCTTCAAGAAATCGTTAGAATCGAATATTAAAACATCAAGCGCGAAGAAGCAAGAATGAATTAAAAACGACTCAAGACATGTTCGTGAAAGAGTTGTGAATTCAATCATCCATACCCATCCTCATGTGCCTTCAAGAACACTTTCAAAAAGAAAGGCTTTTAAGTGAGGCATGCATATGAGTCATCGGGTCTTTTTCTTTTAAAAACAGAAGAGAAGAAGAACAAGAGAGAGTTATGATAGCTAGCCCAGAAAAACGTTTAGTGATCCATAGAAAACATTGAAGACAACATAAACATTATGTAAACCATACCGTACTGCAAGTGGAAGAAAACTTGGCTCGACTTTTGTATTGCTGTCACTTCAATCTTCAAGTACAAGCTCTCAGTCCTCTCTCTCTTGTTTATAGGTGTATTTGCTTTATGTATTGGCTTTGTGCCCACCTCTTGTGTAGAGGTCTACTGGCTTTGTGCCCTCCTCTTTTGTAGAGGTATGTTTTCTTTGTGGAGTTTTTTTTAATAAAGATAGTGAAAATCCTTTTAGGTGAAGGTAGTGATGTAGAGCAGTGACTCGAACCTCTAAACATATCCTCGTGTTTGTGTTTGGCTATCTCTTAACTCAACTCTATTTTATTTATATCTTGCATTACTATTAGTACTTATTCATGTATACTTGATATTGTGCTTACACTTATTTTGATCCAAGTGAGCTATTGAAACTGAAAAACACCTAGAGGGGGGTGAATAGGTGTAAGTGCTAATCTAATAAACTAAATGCAAACTAAGTGCGCTAAATGCGGAAGCTAATGCAAATCTTGCAACACACTTAATACAATCCAACAAGTGTAGCCGAATTCCCCTTGCGAGGCTCTGGACTAACTCCTCTTGATTCTCCTAGATATGGGTTGAGGCGCTATGTGAAGCTCTTGTTGGATGAGTATAGGTGATGCACAAACACACAAGCAATTCAAGCAATGTGCACACACAATCAAGCCAAGCAATCAAGGATATAGCAATATGAATTAATGCAGGCAATAAGAAATATGCTCAACACAAGCAAGTATGATATGAGATGAAGTATGATGCTTTGCACAAAGTAAATGAGAGAGAGTTAGAGAGACAATGGGAGCAATCGCAAACACCAAGATTTGTTTCGAGGTTCGAGCACCTTGCTCTACATCCCCGCCTACACCACCGTGTAGGATTTCCACTATCTCAACTCCCACCGAGGGAACCTCTACCAAAGAGGATTTCTTACAACTCTAGGAGTACCGAACTCCTCTCTCAAACAACAACCTCCACCGAGGCCCAATCAACCAACAACAACAACAACAACCACCTCTACCGAAGAGGTTTACAACCAAACTCAATCACCTCTACCGAAGAGGGATCCAAACCAACAACCCAATACAACAATCTCCACCTCTACCAAAGAGGGAGCAACTCAAGAAATCAAGGGTTTACAACAAGTGGTATATTTCAACCACAAACCTCTTTCCTTTTCCTTTTTCACAAAACAAGATCCTAAATAGTTTAGGATAGAAGATATAGCTCAAGTGTGGAATCAAAGTGTTTTTGGAAACAAGCAACAAAGAAAAACTACTTGGGAAATCTCTTGTATATGATAGAAAATGAAATACCAAATCAAAATCCCAAAACCTAGTTTTCTTTGATTTTCCAAAACCCAAAATAAATAAAGATGAGAAGTTTTAAAGCCCCAAAACTCTTTTAAAACTCTTTTAAACACTTCAGAAAACTGAAAATTTTTCTCTTAAAAAACTTGGCCAAAATCCCCAAAGAGATGGGGTTTATATAGCCCCTATACAAAACTAGCCGTTAAGCTGAGCTGGCAGTCTGACAGACTGCCGGTCGACCGGCCCGGTCGACCGCCAACGGTCAGAATTATGACCGTTGGGCAACAGCGGTCGACCGGCCCGGTCGACCGATAAAACCCGAGAGCAGAGCTCTCAACTCGGTTGACCGTCCCGGTCGACCGTGTCTGTGCCTAACAGACGTGCACGTCTGTGCACGTCGGTCGACCGCAACGGTCGACCGGCCCTTGGTGCGATCGACCGTGACGGTCGACCGACCAGCCTGTCAGCACAAAAACAAGGTCAGAAAATTTTGGAAAAATATTTTATAAAAACCTTTTATCATTTCTGAAAATTCCATAAAACTTGTTTTATCATTTTATGTTAAAACATAAACATGTGATAAAAATTTCAAGACATTATATCAACATATCAATTCATTTTTGAGTCTTGCAAATTTTATCAAAACAAAACCTTGTATTTTGTCAAACTTGATTTTTCCAAAACATGAATAGGATAGTCAAAATAAGTTTGTCTAGCAAGTTTAAGCATGTATGTATATCTAGAACATATCTAATATACATAGGTATAAAGTAAACTTGTTTTGATCTATTATTCATGAAAACCAAAAATCAAATCATGAAACGTGTGTGTTTTGTGCACTTGAGCATATCAACTAAACTAAGCTTTACAAATGGATCTAAAACTCTATCAAAACTAGGATACCTAAGTCTTCTTGTCGATCTTCCATCTTCAAGTAGACTCGGTCCAAACTCCGTGATTCTCCAAGTGCAAAGGTATGATCTTTAAGCTTTGGCACCGGAATCATCATGAATAGCTTCTAATCATCTTGTTGAAGCTAATCACCAACCTAATATCCTGTTAATGATCTGAAACTTAGAAACACAAGAATATTAGTAAACATAACTACATGAGTTGATCATCATCAAAACTAGAGTGGAAGGCCATTGGGCCAACAATCTCCCTCTTTTTGATGATGACAAAACTCATAGAGTTATATATGCATGGATTAAAGATAAGCTTCAAGGAAGCTCCCCCTTAACTCATGCATAGGGATAAACAATAAATATATGCAATTAGTATTAAACATGAAACATGCATATGCATAAGCAATAATTGGTTCTAGATATCAAATAGAATATTCAAAACAAAATAAGCTCTAGATACCAATTACAAAGCAAACTTTATAAATCAATTAAACTTAATATTCTTGAGATTAAAACATAACATATGCATAAACATAAGCATGCATATAAACACAAATACTTCTCCCCTTTTTGTCAATCATCAACAAAGGGGTAAACAATCAAAACCATAGATAAAATGAGGGGTAAAAATCTTTCTTCCGCTTTTTGTCAATCAAAACAATGCAAACAATGTTCTCCCTCTTTTTGTCTAAAACAAAAAACAAAATCAATAAGGGGTGACTACAAACATGATATCAATTAGAAAATATGTCAATGAAGCATCTTGATACCAATAAACAAGGATCAATATATGTTATATGCTATATACATTCATGAAGAGGAAGACGCTAAGTTAGCTTCCCTACACATATGCATTACATGAAGAAGGGATGACAAGCCCCAATTCACATAACACATATTATGTAATGCATAAGAGGAGATGTGAAGCTCCCCCTACACACGTATATCATATAAAGAAGAGTTGTCAAGCTCCTCAATTTATAAAATACTCAACATGAATCTATATGTAAGAGAGATGTTAAGCTCTCCTTGCATATAGGAAATACAAATCAAAACTTTGAATATTTTCTTTAAACAAAATTTGGAATACCAATTGTAATTAAACATAAGTCTTGAATCCAAAACAAATTTTGAATTTCTTAAATATGATACCAATTGTAAATATTTTACCAATTGGAAAGATTTTTCATAGAAACATTGATACCAATTGTAAGAATTGTTCATTTTAAAAACATATAATTTGATGTTGATATCATATGTTTAAAACAACAACTTTTAATCATAAAGAGTGGGAGTACAAATACCAATTGAAATACAAAATCAAATTTTCTCCCCCTTATGAAATACAAACTAAGGTCATGCATAGTCTTGATAACAATTTAAAAGTAATCAATTTAAACAAAATTGAAACTCAAGCACTAGCATAAACACAAACATATATATGTATGGAAAATAGATACCAATAGAAATTGATATACTTGGAATTTAAAGCATACATACATACAAAACATATATGAGTATACAAGAAGATCAAAATGATACCAATTGAAAGAGTTCAATGATACCAATTGACATAACAAAAGTTCAAGTGTATACATCATATTATCTACCACCCAATCATAATTCAAGTTTTAAAGATTTTCAATTTAGGGCATACATGAACATGATCTCCCATCCTACCGCCCTTGGAAGGTAGGGGTTTCTCAAAGATAGATTTGAAAATGTAGTTTTGTTTGAAAATCACTACCAAAATGAAGAACACCGCAACTAGTTAAATGGAAAACTTGTTAACTAGCACGAAATCCTTCAAGTAAGGAATAAAGCAAAATTGAAATTCACATGATAATCATCACTCTAACCAATAAAGCATAACTCATGAGAAACAAAACATGAGCAATAGATATGAGTGTACAAATAATATGTGAAGATCATAATCATGAAACATATTTCATTAAGCTCAATTATTCCTTAAAACATAATTCCATCAAAAACATGAAAATCATATAAAACTCCTTATTTAATCTTCAAGGCATATGTATGTGTAATACAAGCTAAAATATACATACATATCCAAAACTCAATGAGTCCACTAAATGAATATTCATGAAGGCACGTGGCTCAAAAGATGTATATGTATAAGATTAGTTTGAACTAGATAGACATATACATGAAGTTAAATATTGACACAAAAACATCAAAACATGAAAATCTAAATCTTTACATTAAATCAATTTTCATTTCAAGGTATATGTATGTATTGTCAACACACTAAGTATACATACATATCCCTAAACACAAATGAGTCCATAAGTAGATTTGCATGAGAAACAAATGACTCAAGGGGTATACATGTGTATCTTAATGTTTTGACAAAATGCACATATACATGAAATGGAAACTCATATTCATCAAAACATATTCAAAAATGGGAATACAAGTTTAAAATGTATGAATCATCAAAACTAGACTATACTAGCACATCTAATGGGTTCAAATAAGCATTCAATTCCAACTATATATAGATTTATTTGTAGCCCATCCTATGTACAAGTATGTAACTAGTCTTAATGAAAACTAACACTTAAACATATATTCAAAACATGAAGCATCAAAAACACATATAAAAATCATCATGATAAAAGTCATCATGGAAACTAAAATATGATTATTATGTGAATTCACATGTATTAAATTCATGATGTACATTATAGCTCAAACAAAAGTGAGAACACTAATTATGGGTTCATATAAGCATGTGTGTCTCAATACTATATATGTATGTCAAGGATCTAATAAACATGGAATGAACATACTAATCCATAGACATCAAAAACATGCTATAAATAATGAATATTAAAAGCATGTAAACAATAAATGGGAGTAAAGGATTGTTACCAAAACCGAAGAAGCAACTCTCCTTGTCTCCAAAGCATGGTGGTCCTCTCCACCAAACCTTCCCTTGAAAGTAATGCATCCATATGATTTCCTTTAAGTCCGGAACGCATCCACTCCAAGGTGTCATCACTCTCACGTCATGTGAGAGCCCACACCTACATCAAAAACAATAGGAGGGGTGGTCTTTGGTACCCATATCTTCTTGGGTCCATGGGGGTTAGTACCTTCTCTAACCCAAACAAAATTCTTTGCTAAATTAGGAGTATGTAATCTATCATAACAAAATTTAGCAAGGTGGCCCTTACGTCCACAATGTGTACATGAGTACACATGAGCATACATGTGTTGATGGTGTCCGTGAGGAGCATGTGTATGCCGTGGAGGGTGTGCATGCATAGAAGTTGGAACTTGTTTCTTTCGAACCAAGGTTTCCAATCGTGAGTGGTTCATGGCACATTGGCTCATAGTGGAGCCCAAACAATCCATTTTCTTCTTTAACAAATTTATATCATTTTCGAGCATAGAAGAAGTGGAACATGCAATGGGTGATTTAGGTAAAACTACCCTAGCATGGCAAACATGAGAATCAATCTTATTTTGCAAAACAATATTTTTCTCTAAGCAAACATTTAAATCATTGGAAATAGAAATGATTTTGTTTTTCAAAACAACATTCTCTTTTAAAACAAAATCAACTCTAGAAGACAAGTTTTCATTTTTCTTTAAAATAGCATGGCAATCATTTTTAGACTTTAAAAATTCATTTTCTTTAAGTGCAAGTTCCAATTGAGATCTCAATGAATCCCTTTCATTATAGACCTCAACCTTCTCTTGCAAAACATTGTCAAGTCTAACATGCAAACACTTATTTTCTTTTTCAATTTCTAGACTTTTCTTTTTCAAAATCTTATATTTTTCAATTAACTTTTCACAAACAATAGATAGTTCTTCATTCAAAACATGGGGATCAACGATATCATCACTTGAAGAACTAGCATCATAATCACTATCTAGGTGGGATTCCGAATGTACCTCAAGGGAGTCATTCCCTTGGACCATGAAGCATTGTGGATCGGATTCTCCACTAGATTCCTCTTCTTGAATTTGTACTTGAAGCTCGGAGGTGTTGGTGGTTGTCAATTTGTTCCACACTACAAAAGCGGAATCAAAGTTAGAAACACATAAAAGATAATCTTTAGATAAAGTGCTTCTAATGGCCTCTAGGGCTTGTGCATTGGCCCCTATATGATTGCAATCACCAAGATAACATCTCTTGGTGGCGGCAAGGAAGACATGCAAACCTAGAGTCTTTAGGTACATGGACATCCTATACTTCCAAACATCAATGTTGGAAGGGTCAAAGCTAGGAGGGGTCATGAAGTCCATGGTAAACTATGAATGTGCAAACAAACAAATGCAAATGAGATTAGCAAGCAAATGGATCACTCCTAGGATGTTAAGCCTAAGTATCAGGAGCACTAGCTCTGATACCAATTGAAAAACACCTAGAGGGGGGGTGAATAGGTGTAAGTGCTAATCTAATAAACTAAATGCAAACTAAATGCGCTAAATGCGGAAGCTAATGCAAATCTTGCAACACACTTAATACAATCCAACAAGTGTAGCCGAATTCCCCTTGCGAGGCTCTGGACTAACTCCTCTTGATTCTCCTAGATATGGGTTGAGGCGCTATGTGAAGCTCTTGTTGGATGAGTATAGGTGATGCACAAACACACAAGCAATTCAAGCAATGTGCACACACAATCAAGCCAAGCAATCAAGGATATAGCAATATGAATTAATGCAAGGCAATAAGAAATATGCTCAACACAAGCAAGTATGATATGAGATGAAGTATGATGCTTTGCACAAAGTAATGAGAGAGAGTTAGAGAGACAATGGGAGCAATCGCAAACACCAAGATTTGTTTCGAGGTTCGAGCACCTTGCTCTACATCCCCGCCTACACCACCGTGTAGGATTTCCACTATCTCAACTCCCACCGAGGGAACCTCTACCAAAGAGGATTTCTTACAACTCTAGGAGTACCGAACTCCTCTCTCAAACAACAACCTCCACCGAGGCCCAATCAACCAACAACAACAACAACAACCACCTCTACCGAAGAGGTTTACAACCAAACTCAATCACCTCTACCGAAGAGGGATCCAAACCAACAACCCAATACAACAATCTCCACCTCTACCAAAGAGGGAGCAACTCAAGAAATCAAGGGTTTACAACAAGTGGTATATTTCAACCACAAACCTCTTTCCTTTTCCTTTTTCCACAAACAAGATCCTAAATAGTTTAGGATAGAAGATATAGCTCAAGTGTGGAATCAAAGTGTTTTTGGAAACAAGCAACAAAGAAAAACTACTTGGGAAATCTCTTGTATATGATAGAAAATGAAATACCAAATCAAAATCCCAAAACCTAGTTTTCTTTGATTTTCCAAAAACCCAAAACAAATAAAGATGAGAAGTTTTAAAGCCCCAAAAACTCTTTTAAAACTCTTTTAAACACTTCAGAAAACTGAAAATTTTTCTCTTAAAAAACTTGGCCAAAATCCCCAAAGAGATGGGGTTTATATAGCCCCTATACAAAACTAGCCGTTAGGCTGAGCTGGCAGTCTGACAGACTGCCGGTCGACAGGCCCGGTCGACCGCCAACGGTCAGAATTATGACCGTTGGGCAACAGCGGTCGACCGGCACGGTCGACCGATAAAACCCGAGAGCAGAGCTCTCAACTCGGTCGACCGTCCCGGTCGACCGTGTCTGTGCCTAACAGACGTGCATGTCTGTGCACGTCGGTCGACCGCAACGGTCGACCGGCCCTTGGTGCGGTCGACCGTGACGGTCGACCGACCAGCCTGTCAGCACAAAAACAAGGTCAGAAAATTTTGGAAAAATATTTTATAAAAACCTTTTATCATTTCTGAAAATTCCATAAAACTTGTTTTATCATTTTATGTTAAAACATAAACATGTGATAAAAATTTCAAGACATTATATCAACATATCAATTCATTTTTGAGTCTTGCAAATTTTATCAAAAACAAAACCTTGTATTTTGTCAAACTTGATTTTTCCAAAACATGAATAGGATAGTCAAAATAAGTTTGTCTAGCAAGTTTAAAGCATGTATGTATATCTAGAACATATCTAATATACATAGGTATAAAGTAAACTTGTTTTGATCTATTATTCATGAAAACCAAAAACCAAATCATGAAACGTGTGTGTTTTGTGCACTTGAGCATATCAACTAAACTAAGCTTTACAAATGGATCTAAAACTCTATCAAAACTAGGATACCTAAGTCTTCTTGTCGATCTTCCATCTTCAAGTAGACTCGGTCCAAACTCCGTGATTCTCCAAGTGCAAATGTATGATCTTTAAGCTTTGGCACCGGAATCATCATGAATAGCTTCTAATCATCTTGTTGAAGCTAATCACCAACCTAATATCCTGTTAATGATCTGAAACTTAGAAACACAAGAATATTAGTAAACATAACTACATGAGTTGATCATCATCAAAACTAGAGTGGAAGGCCATTGGGCTAACAGAAACACCTCATCTCTTACAAATAGGAATCTTGAAGAGAAGTTCTAGAGCCCTTCATCGAAAATTCGACTTCACTTTTTTAAATCCATTTGTGTGTTTAGTTTTTGTTAGTATAAGTTTTTAAATTTGCATTTGACTAGCACATCACCTATTCACCCCTAGAAGATTTTCAATTGGCATCAGATCTGGTACTCTTGATATTCAGTTTAACCACTATATAGTGCTCTTGATATTCGGTTTAACTACTATAGAGAGATTCTTATTTTTGCTAATCATTATATTTGTTTTGCAGACACGGGGCATATAGTGGTAAATCTAGTATTTATTGTCCATCCAAGTTTGATAGACTCAACTTTCCCATATAGAAGGTTAAGATGAATATTTTCTTGAATTTCTTGAGTAATCGTGTGGCCAAAGTTATATCCAAACTCTTTGTTTATCCTGAGAGTGATGAAGACTCATGGTCTGAAATTACCATTAAGGAATATAATACAAATTCCAAGGCCTATTATGCATTACTTCAAGCTTTGAATAATAATGATATTTCTATGGTCATAAATTGCACATGTGCACATGATATTTGGCAAGTTTTAGTTATCATTCATGAAGGCATAACACAAGTTAAGAAAGTTAAGATTGATTTGCTTAGCTCTCAATGTGATCGTTTCACTATGTTTGATGAAGAGTTTATTGATGATGTGCTTACCCGTTTAACTATAATTACTAATGCACTTATTTTTTTAGATAAGCCTATCAACAATAATCAAAAGGTGCATAAAATTATTAAAGCACTTAATTATAATTCAATTGATGTTGGTAACTATCTCTATTGTCCATCTTATATTTATTTGCTTTAATTGGACAATCTTTAGCATATCATGGTTTACATGTTTTTGATTATATGTTTAAATGCCAATCTTATTAGAACTTATGATATACTTGTATAGCTTTTGAGATACACTCTTGATTTTGTGCCAAACTAGATTTATATCCTTTGTGTACTAAATTCTTTTTTAGATATATGTGTATATCTTAGTTTTGATGATTCTAGCATTTACACATATATTCTCTTTAAAGATTTTATAATCTTTGAATCAATTTTAAAAAATCATTCTTTATAATTGGTATTTTCAAACTATTTTAAATAATTATTTTTGAAAATGCCACCCTTTGTGGCAGATGGTTGGGTGATCATGCCTTGTATAACGTTAAATAACTATTCTTTGACATGTGCATGTAGGTAGGTGTTGACAATGAGTTATACACATAATTCTCATGATACTTGACGTTTTATATCTCATGATATTTGAATTTTTATATACTCATTCATGTTTATCTATATATATATGCTCTAAATTGTGTATGATATTTCAGTTAGTATACATACATATATATGATTGATTGTGCATCTTAAACAATATTCATACATGTTTTTATAACACAATTGGTTTCATGCTAAGCTTGATTCTACTTTAAATACATTTATTTTATTTTTAACAAGCTTATGCATTAGCTCTTTGGTTGTTTCAAAAAGGGAAAGGAAATTTTAACAAGCTTAAATTGGTATCTTAATTTTATTCCAATCCTTTTTGAGAAAAATATTTTTGACAAAGTAGTTCATATTTTTAATTGGTATAATTTATTACAATCGGTATCAACATTTCAAATTGTTTTGCAAATTGGTATCTATGTTTATTTTGAATTTAATTGATTTTAATTGGTTTTTTTTTAATCATTCTACATTTGCAATTGAGCATCAAGCAATCTAAAATCCTACATTTGGTTTCTAAAATTTTTTAATTGGTATTGGTTTTTCTATATTTCAATGTTTACAATTGGTATCTAAAATATTTTAGTCTTAACAAAGTAAACATGGGAAACAAATAAAAGAATGTATGACTTTTACATTTACGAGGTTTCAGATTACATTTGTGGAAGCTTCTTTCTTACAACTTTATTCTTGATTCCTTGATTTGAGAAATATCAAAACAATCACATGTAAGTATTCCAACCATAAAACCTTGTTCATTTGTAGAATTCAAGCACCCAAGAGTTGGCGTAACCGCAAATGACTTTGGATCTACAGAATCCAGCGCCTTTGGCCAAGGCATCGAACTCCCTCTCGGTCCTCTCTTTGCCTCCTGGATAGTGAGCCAACATGATCATGTCGAGATGGATGACGCCCTGTGCCGCAGTTGTGGGTTCGGGGTACACTGGAAGGATGCTCTCTATGAGGATCACCTTGCCATTGTCTGGTAGAGCCTTCCTACAATTCTCCAATAGCTTCAAGCAGTGCTCGTCGCTCCAATCATGAAGAATCCACTGCACATGTATATTTGTGAATAGTTAAATTTTTTTTGTTTAATTATCTTCGCTTTAAAGAAATAAGATGTTCTCCTTTTAGTTGGTAGAGCCATGACGTGTATAATGTATAAGATTTAAATATGACACAGCTAATTAAAAAAACTACTAACTATCAAAAACTGTCATTTTCCCTCTTTTTTATATAGAGAGTCTGCTTTTTTGTAACTAAGTTCTATAATATTTTCTATCGATAAAAGGTAACTTCTATAACATATTCCTCATATCATATGCAAAAGGTCTAAAAGGGAAGTTGTTACAAAGCTATTTACATTTTTCCTAATTTTCTTTATTTTCTATGCCAATTTCATTTTTTCTAATCTTTTCAAATTGGCATGGATAAATTTTACAAATGGGACGGGAAATTTACTTATCTCTTTTTAATGTTTAATCAATTATTTGACTGAATATTTCAAAGTGTCACATTCAAGTGTGAACGAGAGGAAAAAGAAAGAAATCTGGTTCAGATCTGAGCTCTGGTGTTTGGTACACCGAGGAAGAGAGAGGGAAAGAAATCGAAAGAAGTCTGAGGTGGCGTTGACTCAGATCGGTGCGGGGACCAAGGTCCCTCGATCTCTTCCACCCAATGGGCTGTGAAGAGGAACTTTGACATGACGAACTTGGGTAAAAAATCTTTTTTAATTCCTCCTCTTCTTCTCTATCTTCTTCTCTATCTTCTTCTCCTTCCTCTTCTTCTCTTCCTTCTTCTTCCGATCAAATAACCCATCGCTGCAAGAGGGGAAGAAATCCCTCTCTTCCAAAATGCCAAACATGCCCTTAAAGTAACAAACTTAGTTCTACATATAATCTAGTCTTTTTCTCAAATGAGTTGAAAGATTAGTGAGGATTGCTCACCTTCATGAGAATGGCACCCCCACTGGGAACACTCTCAAACATATCTCCACCAACATGCTCTACTCCTGCATCACCAAATCACATATTTGATTCGATATGTCACACTCATGCTCAAAAGCATTATTCTAGTTTATAAATTATTCATGTTATTTGGTATATACTTCAAAAATAATGAATAAAATACCAGGAATAGGTTCTGCCTCTGATATGACATGAGGCAGGTCAAAGTTGATTCCCTTGATATGAGGGTGCTTCCTGACGATCATGTTGATGGTTCCACCAACTCCTCCACCAACATCAACGAGAACCTTGAGATCGGTGAAACCTTTGTAGGTCTCAAGGATCTTCTTGGTTATGATGGTGGAGTGGTTCCTCATCCCCTCATTGAACACCTTGTTGAATCTGGGATCTGTAGCATGGTACTCGAATGCGCTCATACCGTAGGTCTTGTTGAATGGCATGCCTCCATCTAAGATGGCATCCTTCAAGTAGTACCTGTTATAAAAGAGTTCAAATTAACAGCCTAATTAATTAATTAAACTCACATAAAACTATTGTAGTGTCGATATAGTAGTGGAGATGATTTGATTCTCGAGAAATCTAAGATTTTACAGATAACAACTTTAGTGTGAGGTCGTTGGTGGTGTGAATAGTTTCTAGTCATATAATTTTGTCAAGTTGGTAAAAGTACAATAAATATTTTCCTATAAGTAACTTTGGAATTAAATATTGGAATGTTTATCCAACACAGATAAATAGCACAACAAAAATCTAAAAAGCATAGAGAGTCGTGGTAATTCTTCACAGTTAAAAACAATTAGCTTAATGAGAAGCATGGCAAACGCCTTGCAACCACAAATTGTCCTCTCCCTCTCTCTCGTCACATGCCCCCCCTACCACTAGCAGAGTCTTGTCTCATTGCTTAAAGTAGTAAATAAAACAAAACAATGGAAAGTTGCCCATAAATAAATCTCAAAGTTGCCAACAACAAAACAGGTCTAGGGCAAAAGACAAGAAAAGAAAGACACTGCTGGCATTCTCTCCATTTTACAAATCTTCAACATTTTTAAGTCAATCAGGCCAAATTAATTAGTGTTTTTCTCAACTAATTAAGCTGAAACATAAGACTTAACCTTCTGAAATAATTTCATTTCTTAGCTTACTGAATTATTTTTAGGCTGAGATCTCAACTTCGTCCCAACTTCAAGCATCTTTCGTGAGCAACATGGGCTTTAAATTACAACTCAGGTAATAAAAAGTTATGGTAAATCTTAGATTCAAATAGTGGCTTTGGTATTTAAGCATTAAAAATAAGCAAATAAAATGTACTCTATACTAGAAACTATTAATTAGATACGATAAGTAATTTGATTATATAAATTCTTAAATCTACGACTCCAGATAGTTAAGATTATATAAACAAACTTATGTAACACGTACCAGCTCTCTTTGAGGACCTTGTCGTCGAGGAGAGCCAGGGCGGACATGGACACCCCGTCCTCATTCTTGGTCAAGAACTTGAGGACGGGCGCCGCCCCGTACTTCCTCTCCTCCTTGCCATCGGCGGTCATGCACGTCACAACATTGTAGCTGGCCAGAAGCCTCAGTATTCGGTCCAGCATCACCTTGGCCTGGGGGTTCTCTGTGGGCAGCCGGCTGGCGATCTCGCCGGGGACAAATGGACCCCCGGCCCAGCCTTTACGATGATCTCGAAGAGATCGAGCTCGATGGCCGATTTTAGGGTCATGGGGAGGATGGAGAAGCTGGCTAGCTGTTGGGCGTAGAGGCAGGCCTCCTCGTCTGAGGACTGGGGGGCTGGTGTGATGAACTTCTGAGCTGACCCCATTTTTTTTCTTTTCAAAGTTTTTGTGTTTGATGAGCTACGGAGAGAGCGGGGGTTTTTATGTGCATGCCTCTCTCAAGGCTCACCAACCGATGACTCAATTGGGTCCTTATGGGAGGCTGGAGAAGTTTCGGGTTTAGGGTGATTTTATTTTTTATTGTTTGTCTTTTTATTATTTTTATTTCCTTTTGTTTTAAAAGAGGAAACTGAAGGGTAGGTGAGCCCGCCCCGGGTTCATTTAAAAGGAGACAAAAACACATATAATTTAAATAAATAATTTAAAGTGTATAATTTAGTAGAGAGGAGGAGGAAAAGAGAAGCCTGTTGAGCAAAATCCCACCTTTCAAGTCTGATGTACGTGGGCTTCCTATTTTTATTTTTATTTTTTTAAAAAAGGTTAGTTCTTAATTACATGTGAAATGCATGTACGCGAAACTAAAAAATAAAATAAAACAGAGAGAGAGAGAGAGAGAGAGAGAGAGAGAGAGAGAGAGAGTGATTTGAGAATGTTGGCGAGGAGGAACAAGGTTAAGTTGACGTAATTGACTCCTCAAATTTGGACTAGTCATTTGTGATCAACATAATTAAGTCTAATATTTAGTTTCACATTAATTAGTAGACAAAATAAAGTAATTTTATAATGAGCTAGTAGACGTAGGATAAACTAAACTAGTATCCACTCCTTGAGTTTTATACCAACATGTTTATTGGGGAGAACCTCACATAATCTACATATTAATCCAAATTGTAATATAATTCGTACATAAGATCAGTTGGATGAGAATGATTAACAAACACTACACCATGTCGAGCACCAACAACAAGCTATTGGGAATGGAGGCAATCTTCAGCAGCGCGGGGGTGGGAGGGTGCAGAGCCCCGCTAGAGAAGAAACTAAAATAGAGAAGAAACGAAAATCGCACTTTTGTAGGGGCAATTTCGTCATTGCAGCAGCACCAAAATACAACGCTATATATTTTTCTTAGGGATAGAGATTTCTGTGTGCCGTCATTTTTCAGAGAGAAAAATATTGTAAACTTCTTTTTTTCAAAATATAGTGAATCGGTGTGGCTCAGGAGGGCGTAGGCAAGTTGCCGAGCCTCGGTAAATTCTATATGTTCTTTATTTTCTGCATCTATCTATTTGTCTTGTGCTTTTGTTCTTCATAGGGTTTCAGATTCGATTGATCTCAACACAATCAACATTAACATTGTAAACTACTTGAAATAGTTGATTTTAACCAGTGAAGAACTAGACGTCTTACTGCTAGTCAGTAAAGGAGACCAAACTTGAAACTCGATATTTGAGTATAACAGTCCCAACCTGCTACATAAATTTTTGTTTATAAATTGATCTTCGGACGGTTTTTATAAACTAATAAACATTTGATTTTACCAAAAGAAACTAGAGCCAATTACCAAGAAAAACCTAACAATCAAGATTTTCTATTGGACTATGTGTCGCATATTCGGTTGAATGTAAGAAACAACATGATTAGATTAGAATAATTTGTGTTCAATTAAAAGATAGAAGGCATGGACCGAATAAGTTTCAGGTTGAATAAGGAGATTAAAAAATAGATAGTTCAATAATTTTGGATCTAAATCTCCATAAAGTGTATTCTTTTTTATCAAATTTGGGTTCCAAAGAATCGTAACCAATTCATAGCAACCCACATACTTTTCCCTAGAAATAGCAGTTAGTTTAACAGTGGGGTTTTTTAGATATGTAAAACACAAATCTTCGATATTTAGAAATTTACCTCAAAATTATTAATATTGCTTGTGGCCCTCAAATCATTTTAAACCAGTTAAGTTACCCCTGTTGTTATCTATTGTTAGACTTTGAGTGTTTCAGGGATAAGATTATCAATACTCTTGGCTGCGGCTTCTTCTTCTTCTATTTTTTGATCCTCCTCCTCTTTTTCTTTTTCTTCTATTTTTCTTCTCTTTTTTATGTTCTTCTTTTTCTTTTTTCATTTCCTTTTATTTCTTCTTCTTGGTTATGCTCTTCTTCTTTTCTTAGGAAGCACCAAGAACACAACTGAACTAAAGCTAAAATTTGGTCTGGAGGAAGGCAACAGAGAGGGATTGGAGCTGGTCGGTGAGATGGTTCAGGTTGGGTGCAAGTTTTGGTATGAGGCAAGAGGGGGAAGGGGTCGGAGTGGGAGGGATTTGACGGGTTTGACAAAGCAGCAGCAACACAAAAGAGAATGAGAGAAAGAAAAGAGATGAGAGAGTAAAAAGAATTTTGTTTTGTTTGTTTAGGATCAAGATTAGCCATAGAGCAATGGTGACAAAGAACATATTATCGAAATAGATTTTTCATGTCCCATTATAGAGAGAGATATGGCTACACAACCATAAGCTCATTGTGTTGGCATGCAAGTGACATAAGTTGTAGCCCTGCCTAATCCTAAGGAGTTTACCCAGAAAGAAGGGTGAATAAGAAAATCACAAGTTCAAAGTATGTCACTAAACTACTCAACTAACATTCATATTTGATCATGATCTGAATCCATGTTCACTGGACATATAATATAATTATATTCAAGCAATAAATATGATAATACAAATATATGCTCGCTCATTCTTGAAACAACTCTGCAATGCTACCATAACGGGTGGTGCCTGGCCAATCATCCACGTCATGTCCATAAGTTTATTTGGAGGTATAATATATTTTACTCAGAAAAGTATTGGGCGTAAATGACTTTCTCAGATATTCATTTATTCAATCTTTTTTAGTTTGATATAGCTAACTGAGCAGAGCTCATACGGCAAGACATGTTTTTTTGAAGTCAATGTCTTCCAGCACTGAATATTATATAGTTTATGTTAGAAATTAAAACTATCATGCGGATTAAATTAGCATGGATCTAGAATCAAAACATCTCAAGAATTGAATACACATAATTAAACAATACACTAAATTCACCATACCTGAAGCCATTGATGAATTGAGGAAGGTAGATGGATGAAGACCTTAATCCTTCTCTTTAATCCTGCAATTAACTTTAATCTGCAATGACCTTCTTCTCTCTGTCTCCTTCTCTTATCACAAAAACTAATTCTCAAAAGTGATGGAGTCCTCAAACAAGAGAGGGAATTTGATTTCATTCACAGGAGGAGAGAAGTGGGTCTCATTTGCAAGTAATCATGTTTGATAAAACCACCCATCATGATTACTTTATACCCCACATGATTATTAAAACATTATACAAATGTAACTTTAATATGGGCATGCATAATATCAGTTTACTTTAATTAGGAATCCAATTAAATAGGGTAGTGGGCCACTTATATTTAATGTGAGATTAACATTCTCCCACTTGGACCACTAGCCGATTATGTAAAAACTTTAGAAAACAAATAAAAGAAAAGACTCATTTTCAAAATATTTTGACTCCATTGGATTCCATACTGAAAAACTTTGACACGTGAACACGAATTTTAAAACAACAACTGATAAGCCCAAATCATGAAATACTGTAATACTGCAATTAGCTTGGACCACCAATGCGAGTCATAGCGGTTATACAACTTCTATGTCATACTCCCTTCTATGTACCACAACATTGATAACCCTTACTAATTGAGTCCATAACCAAAATGACCCCTGTAATTGTCTTGTTAAGACATTTCCTATTTAACAAACATCCATACATAATATGTGCACACATAATTGGATAACAGGAAATACAGAAACAAACTTTTATTGCGCAATATTGTCAATTATACAAGTACCAAAACATACATTTACAGATTGCTCAAAAGACCCATTCTAACAACATGTTCCTTGAATGTTTTTGGAGGCAATCCCTTGGTCATTGGATCAGCAACCATTAAAGTGGTACTTATACTTTCAATTGACACCCTTTGTTTCTGAACTCTTTCTCTAACCACCAAGTACTTAAGTTCCATGTGTCTGGAACCAGTAGAGTACTTTCCATTCTTATAGAAGAAAACGGTTGCTGTATTATCACAAAATATCTTCATCGGCCTGGCAATAGAATCAACTACACCAAGTGCTGAGATAAAATTCCGTAACCATAATGCATGATTCGTGGCCTCAAAACATGCTATGAACTCAGCCTCCATCGTGGATGAAGCAGTGATAGACTGCTTTACACTCTTCCACGAGATTGCCCCACCTGCTAGCATGAATATGAAGCCTGAAGTAGACTTCCTGCTATCTGGGCAACCAGCAAAATCTGAGTCCGAATAGCCGATCGCTTCCAACTGATCTGATCTCCTATATGTGAGCATATGGTCCTTCGTTCCCTGAAGATACCGCATTACTTTCTTTGCCAATTTCCAGTGCTCCATTCCTGGATTGCTCTGGTATCTTCCTAACATCCCAACAGCAAAACTGATATCTGGCCTGGTACAAATATGTGCATACATCAAGCTCCCAACAGCTGACGCATACGGAACTTTCTGCATTTGACCCTTTTCTAAGTCATTTCTAGGACACTGGCTCCCACTTAATTTGTCACCCTTCTGAATGGGTGCACAACTGACTGAATATAATTCCATATGAAATCTTTCCAAGACTCAATTGATATAACCTTTCTGAGACAGTCCTAGCAATCCTCAAGATCTATCCCTGAAGATCTCTATGCCAATAACATAAGTTGCCTCACCCATATCAACCATCTGAAAATTCTTGGTAAGATAGCTTTTAGTTTCATACAGTAAACAATATCACTACTGGCTAACAAAATATCATCCACATACAGAACCAGAAAGATAAACTTGCTCCCACTGATCTTCAGATATATACACTGATCAACAGTGTTTTCTGTAAATCTGAAAGAGGTAATGGTATCATTAAACTTTATATACCATTGACTGGAAGCTTGTTTAAGTCCGTATATGGATTTCTTTAATTTGCAAGCCAAGTGTTCTTTTCCTTTCTTTGCAAACCCTTCAGGTTGCTCCATGTAAATTTTCTCATCCAAATCTCCATTCAAAAAGCTGTTTTCACATCCATTTGATGTAACTCCAAATCATAATGAGCTACAAGGGCCATAATGATTCTAAAAGAGTCCTTCTTTGATACTGGAGAGAAGGTTTCTCTATAATCAATGCCTTCTTTCTGAGTGAAACCTTTAGCCACAAGTCTGGCCTTATATCGTTCGATATTGCCTTTGGAGTCACGCTTGGTCTTAAAGACCCATTTACACCTGACTTTCTTACAGTTATTAGGCAATTCGACGAGATCCCAGACTTTGTTTTGGTCCATAGATTTCAACTCTTCATTCATAATATCAACCCATTTACTAGAATCATTGCATTCTATGGCTTGTGAAAATGAAACTGGATCTTTATTAATCCCAATATCAAAATCAGATTCCTGTAGATATACCACATAATCATCTGAAATGGCAGATCTTCTTTCCCTTTGAGATCTTCTCAAAGCTGCCGGTTGTGGTGGTTCTACAATATTTTCAATGGCGATATCCTCATGAAGTGGTGAACCAATATCATTATGTTGTTCTGATATCTCAGCTTGATGATCAAGCTGAGGGACAACAATTTCTTTTGAAGGAAAGGGTATTGGGATATTTACCCTTACCACCTCAAGATCCACCTTTCTTGGTTCATCACTCCCACTAATTTCGTCATTCTCAAGGAATCTGGCATTACCAGTTTCAATAACTCTTGTACTATGGTTAGGACAATAAAATTTGTACCCCTTAGACTTATCTGGATAACCAATGAAATACCCAGATATTGTCCTTGAGTCTAATTTCTTTTCTTGTGGATTATATATTCTAGCCTCTGCTGGACAACCCCAAACATGTAAATGTCTTAAACTAGGTTTCCTACCAGTCCACAACTCGAAAGGAGTTGTTGGGACTGCTTTACTAGGAACCCTATTTAAGATATACATAGCAGTCTTTAAGACTTTATTCCACAATGAATTAGGTACATTAGAAAAGCTCATCATGCTCCTAACCATATCCATAAGTGTTCGGTTTCGCCTTTCAGCAACACCATTCTGCTGAGGCGTACCTGGCATTGTGTATTGAGCACAAATACCATGCTTTTCTAGAAATTTGGCAAATGGGCCAGGATGTTGTCCTGACTCATCATATCTTCCATAAAACTCACCACCTCGATCTGATCTTATGATTTTAACTTTTCTATCTAATTGTCTCTCGACTTCTGTAATGAACACCTCAGGATGTCAACAGCCTGAGACTTTTCATGAATTAGATACACATAACCATAACGTGACAGATCATCTATAAAGGTAATGAAGTATCTCTCTGCCGTAAAACATGGAATGGAGAGTGGTCCGCAAATATCCGTATGAATTATTTCAAGAAGCTCTTTACTTCTTGTGGCACCTTTCTTGGTGTGTTTGGTTTGCTTTCCTTTTATGCAATCCACACACACACCAAAATCAGTGAAGTCTAGGTTATCCAAAATCTCATTCTTCACTATTCTTTCAATTCTATCCCTGGAGATATGCCCCAGTCGTCTATGCCACAAGATAGAGGAATTTTCATTAATTAAGCCACGTTTAATACCAACATTCGAATGCAGAGATAAAAGAGATTGTGCAAACTCATCATTCAATGAAATTTTATATAAACCATCACATAAAATTCCGTGTCCAACCGACATTGAATTATACATTAAACTGAGTTTTTCACAACTGAATAAAACAGAATATCCAACAACATCTAATTTGGATAATGACATTAAGTTCCTAGAAATCGAAGGTACATAAAAAGTATCTTCAAGATTCATCTGATGACCCGTCTCTAAGAGTAGTCGGTAAGTACCAACAGCCTCGACCTCCACTTTGAGACGATTCCCCATAAAGACAAATCTCTCACTTTCCTTCGGTTTTCGGGTTGTAAGGAATCCCTGCATTGAATTAGTTATGTGAGTTGTGGCTCCAGAGTCAATCCACCAAGTATTAGAAGGAACTTCAGCAAGATTTGATTCATAACATACAAAAGAAAGATTCATACCTTTCTTTTCGAACCAAGCTTTCCTCTTGTTGCAGTCCTTCTTCACATGTCCTTTTCTGCCACAAAAGTAGCATTTGACAGTGAAAGTCTTTCCATGACTCTGCCTACTTTCCCCAGGTTCATTCCATTTCTTTGGTGGAAACCTCTTACCTCTTCCATATTTACCTTTCTTATGGATAGCTCCTTGAGATACTGCCAACACTGAGTGATGCCCTTCTTGCCTCAGTCTCACTTCCTCTTGTACACACATACCAGTCAGCTCATTCAGATTCCACTTATCCTTATGAGTATTATAGTGGATCTTGAATGGCCCGAACTGAGGAGGAAGTGAGTTGAGGATGAACTGTACTAAGAAGGATTCATCCACTTTCATTCCCAGTGATCCTAACTTGGCAGCTTTATCAGTCATATTAAGAATGTGTTGTTGAACTCCTCTACTACCATCATATTTCATGGTAGTCAGTTCAGCCATAAGGGTGCCAGCTAATGACTTATCTGCAGACTTAAATCGGTCTTTAACAGCAGTTAAAAGTTCAGATGCACTAGTAGTATGTGGGAGTGAAGTCTTGATGTTATTGGCTATGGTCATCTTGATGAACATGAGACTGAGTCTATTCGACCTTTCCCAGGCTTTGGCATGGCTAACTTGGTCTGCTGTGCTTTCAGCAGTCACTTCATCAGGTTTCTCTACTAAAAGAGCCATGTCAAAGTCCAGTACACCCAGTGTGAATTGGACATGTTCAAACCACTCAGAGAAGTTTGTACCATCCAGGGCTGGAATGCTAGTTGCATGAGTGTGAAGGGAAGTGGGAACGTTCACTGAAACAAAATAGGACAAGCTCACATTAAGGCCTCGAATCAATACAAAATTTTTAAATTTTAATGAAGATGAACTATTGATATCACTTTGATTTCTCCTTTGGGCGAAACCTAAGCATATCTAGTGTTCACTCTTCAGGTGAGATTCTTTTATCACCTATGTAGGTCTAATATAATTTATGCCACTTAGACAGTAAGTCATGTTACCTTTGGGTATCCAATTCTACACCACTAAGTTACATAAATTACACTACCCTACCCCGGTTCATAATTATTTGAAAGAGACTTTCCTTTGGCCAGTCCCAATCTCCTAACTATAACCGCCATCGAGAATATTATTGTCTTTAATGTCACCCTCATTGACAAGTCTTTTATGTAGTTGTATATTCATAAGGCTTACTAACATAGGTCACTTTGGCAACTACTAAATCAATAAACCGTATGAATACAAAACTAACCAACAATATTCTCTAATCTTTTATTTGAGTAATACTATAATACTTCAATTCATTACTTGACCAACATCAATCAATATTAACACAATAACTTAAATGTGTAACATACATTTATGATTGAAATTAGACCAACATTAGTCGACTGGTCAAGAAACTACTAGTCGACTTGGAACAATATAAGTCGACTATAGTGGAAGACCCAGTCGACTAGGGTCAAGTCAAGTCGACTTAGGGTCAAGTCAAGTCGACCAACTATTATCAAGTCTAGTCGACTAGGTCAAGGTAATAAGTCGACTATACTTATTATTAGTCGACTGCTCAAAATCAAGTCGACTCCTGAAGTCAACAGAGAGCTCTCAACTTTCGGGTCACTCTGTTAGTCGACTTGGACAAAAGGATTAGTCGACTATACCCTTATTAGTTGACTACTCAATATCAAGTCGACTATACATTTTATTAGTCGACTATACAAAATTATTAGTCGACTCCTGTTCCGAAACAGAGAGTTCTTAACTTTCTGGAAAAAGACTTAGTCGACTAGTGTTTCGGGCTAGTCGACTAATAGTCGACGAAGCAGTTATCAAAGGCAGTTCCTGCTTGATGGATTGAAGTCTTAAATTAGGGAAAATTAGGTTTTTTTTTTAATTCCTGAAATTTGATCCCAATTAATTGTACAATTAGAGGAAATTGAACAGAACATTAGGGTTATTAAATCCTTTTAAAATTCTACAATTAAAAGATCAAAATTTTGATTTTTTGAACTGTTAATCAAAAAATCCTAATTTCCCATAATCCATAATCCAGATGTATTGATTCTAAAAAACATGGCTCTGATACCAAAAATGTTAGAAATTAAAACTATCATGCGGATTAAATTAGCATGGATCTAGAATCAAAACATCTCAAGAATTGAATACACATAATTAAACAATACACTAAATTCACCATACCTGAAGCCATTGATGAATTGAGGAAGGTAGATGGATGAAGACCTTAATCCTTCTCTTTAATCCTGCAATTAACTTTAATCTGCAATGACCTTTTTCTCTCTGTCTCCTTCTCTTATCACAAAAACTAATTCTCAAAAGTGATGGAGTTCTCAAAACAAGGGAGGGAATTTGATTTCATTCACAGGAGGAGAGAAGTGGGTCTCATTTGCAAGTAATCATGTTCGATCGACCGACCAAGGGAGTCTTACTCTCTGTTTTTGGGGCGGTCGACTGACCGGTCGACCGATAATTCAATTTGAGCCTAACGGCTAGTTTTTTGAGTTGTCTATAATAGGAGTTTTTGGAGCCAGTTTTGGTTAAAGATTTTTAACAAGTTTTTAGGAGTTATTTTGTCTACTTTCTGAAGAGTTTTAAACAAGTTTTTGGTGCAAAAATTCTGTATCTTTATTTAGTTTCAAAATTTTGAAAATCAAAGAAAACAAGTTTTTGGAATTTAGTTTCTTATTCTACATTTCTTATATTATTTCAAGAGTTTTTTCAAATGTTTTTCTTTGTGTTTATTTTTCAAAATTTTGTTCACTCACATACTTGAGCTATTCATTTCAAAATCTATCCTTTAGGATCTTGTATTGTGATAGGTGTTTTGTTTATGGTCATTAGATCACCAAGTATTGTTTGTGATTTTTGTGATCACCAGTTCTAATTTTCTCTTTGCTTTGTGCTTGGCTTTGTACCTACCCTCTTGTGTAGAGGTGTGAGAGAGTTGGAGTTTTGTACTCCCGGTTGTAAGTTGTAATTCTCGGTGGAAGGTCCTTTGTGGAAGAACCTTAGTGGATAGTTGAAATCCTTCTGTATGAAGGCGGGGACGTAGGGCGGTGGCTCAAACCTCGAAGCATATCATCGTGTTTGCGTTTGGATCTTTCTTTCTCAACTCTCTACTCCTTATATCTCGCATTGCAATCATTGTTATATCTATATTTGCTTGATATTGCTTGTGTGAACACACTTTTGTATTTGTATTTATTGCATTTGTTATCATTGATTACATTACATTCCTCATTCATGCTTGTCGGTTTTACTCATTTCAACAAGAAGGCAATTGAGCGCCTTAACTTCTAATCTAGAGAAATACAGAGGAGAAGTTCTAGAGCCTTTCACGTGGAATCTGACTTCACTTCTTATTTTGAGTCACCGTTCATCATCTAGTGCAGTAGTTTTTAATTCCGAATTATTTGTCATATAGATTAGCGGTACACCTATTCACCCCCCCTCTATGTGTACTTTCATAATTTACATAATTTTGGTGTTTACAAAGGAGGTGAGTATAATAGACAATTAGCACTAACAAAAGATATGTATTGCAGGAAAAATTCGTAAAAAATCTAAAAGTATATAGAAAGTATAAACAACAACTAATGAACAAAATAAAGATAAAAAAAGAATGTAAGAGAATTAAATTTTATAAAATAGTGTAGTGTAATTATCTGAAGCTTATCAAGATCTATATAAAGAAGATTTGAGGAATATAGTGTTGAATTAGTACTAAAAAGAATAAAAGATCAAAAACAAGTGACTAATCATAAGAGAGTGAAAATAAAATAAAAAATTTAACAAGATAAATTAAGAGTAGGGTCAAAATCGAATTATAGGAAATATAATTGGAAAAGAATGAACAACTAATGACTAATAATTTATGAACATAAAGTATAAGTTATGAAAAATATTAATAAAAAATAGTAGATTGAGTACCAAGTAATAATAGTAGGAATAATGAAAATTCTTTCATAAGAAATCAATAAGAGTAAGAACGCACTTGTGTAAAAAAGAAAATTATTATTAAATGAAAAAGCTAAATAGAAGTCAGTATAATCTTATAATTTACGAATCTATTATAATCAACGTGGAATTATACTAGCAGAAAAGTAAATAAGCAATGAAAATCTACTGCATAAAATATATTAAATAAAAAGATACACATTAGAATATTTATATAAATGTAATATTAATATATATATATATATATATTTTATTAAAGAAAAACAGATGATACTAGTCAAACAAGACAGTAAATAAAACTTAAATACAGAGGATTAACAAATTTACGTATACTACAAGTAATAATAGCAATTAGTGAAAACCACATTACTCATTCTAATAATATAATCTATAATCGACTAAGATAATCAAATATCTAGTAATGATTAAATACAATCATTATATATAAACAAATATAATTATAGTATAATATAGAAATAATTGAGAAGAGAAACAAGAAGCAAAGTCACATATGAAGTTAGGTCAATTTTTTCTACTGGATAATCATAAATATCTGTTATAAATCTATCAGATAGTATTATGAGTTAGCTAACTAATACTAGCTAATTCTTATAAAAACTAAATAATTATTAATTATTTAGATTGCAAGATAATAGCAAACACAAGTATCATTCTAATACTATACAAAAACAAACATTATTAGAAGAAACAGTAATCAAATAATTTATAATAGTAATTCTTTCTAAGATAGCAGTTTAGGCCTCAATGATATTTTGAAAAAAACAAGAGCCTTCAAGAGTTCGCACGGGAATCGGTGTTGGTGTTTGAAGAATGACGAGGAGACATCTCTCTGAAAATAGAAAATAGAGAGACAAAAGAAACATAGAGACCAAAGGGAAAAAAATCCTAAGCGATGAAAAGATGGATTTGCATATATATATATATATATATATATATATATATATATGTGTGTGTGTGTGTGTGTGTGTGTGTGTGTGTGTGTGTGTGTGTGTGAACAGTATGCAATAGCTAAGAACCCAGTTTATTATGTTTGTTATATTATAATTAATGGGTGTCATCTAAACCTACGCTCTGATACCAAAAGAACCCTGTCACGCCCCGCTTCCCACTAAAGCGAGATAAGCACGTGACTTAGGACAACGACGTACTCAAAAGAACATGCTAAGCCTCTAACCTAAAAAGTATGTCATTTTTTTATGGCTGCATATACATATCGAGTTCAAATAGAGTACAAATACATGAAACAAACTAATTAAAGATTTATTCAACTAGTGATGTCTGCAAAAAGCGAAAAACTTGGTACAAATCTCAATACTAAGAAATGAGTTCAAACTCACCCTTTATTCATATATCTATGAAAGAAATAATTAAAAGCAGTCTTCAAGTCTTCTACTGAGCTCCAACAGGCTCCCGTAGTATTCATCTCTAACCAGTGTCTCCACGAGTTCTCCATTATCTAGAGTAAGTAAACCCCAGGGAAGTCAGAAAACTCTCGACAAGTATAAACGAAGGAAATGAATATGCAGTATGTATAGATCACGCAGAAGTATATGATCAAGGAAAGGACATGCAATATGCAGTTACATGATACTTATTTTCATTCACATCACCAAGTATTTGTAGCATAAATTTATTATTGAAACTAGTCATTCAATATTCAAGTCATGATGATAAGTAGACATTCACAGAAACATAAGTGCATTTTAAAGTATGAAACGATCAAAATATATCAACCATCACATAAACAATTAAACAGTAGCAATCATTACAAGAGACACAGTAAAGTTAATTGTGAAGATGTCCCTAGGGTTACTAATTAGGTGAGACTACCCCAACTGCCATGTGCAGTAGAACGTACCCCATCCTACGCCTACTACACATGTCAGTTGGGCCCCAAGATGCGAAAATGACTGTGTCTCATGCCACAATCTATTCCCGCATATCAATCAATGATTATCGTTGTTTGGAAGCTGCTAGTGGAAAAACATCCATATGCATTAGCGGAAAATCATGCCAGGAGTAATATGGTAAAATAGCATATAAGTAGAATGAGCTCATCAATAACCCATGTCACAAAGTGACATACACCATGTAAAATAAACACAACCATACCTTATACACAGGTAACGGTACCCAAGATACACTTCCTTAAATTTTACCATCAATTTTCCTAATATTAGCCATGTGTCTTGTCATTTTTACAACAAAATATCCTTGCGTGAACTAAGTGCCAAGAACAATCATGCCACTATGTCTTTATTAAGCTCATATAATCACCATGTACCACTTTCTCAAGTAATTCCAAGTATATGCTTCACGCAAGCATTTATCCATGTCATCTAAACTTTTGTGTTCATGTTCATATTCATGTTCATGTCCAAAATGTTCATATTATAATTCTTATAGAATAGTGTCTTTCTATGTGAAAAAGATCAATCATATCAGTTATTTATAGCAATTTATTCAAGCATGGTTTATACGAGTAATTAACTTGATGTAACATCAATAACATGCGTGAGAATCTAGTATCAAACAATTACTATATATCACAATTTATCTACCATCAAGTTCATGATTTAAATTAGAGATTAGAAATCTAGTTTAGTAAAGATTTTAGTTTGGGTAATCTAAATATCAACTTTTACATTAGTTTTAGAAAACATTTTATAAAATCAAAACATGTATCGAAAATAATCTTTCATAAATAATTATTGTTGTATATATTAATTTTATACAAAATATTATTACAGTAAACATTAGGGGTTTTTCTATAAAATAGTAAGTAAGAAAAAATGATATGCTTTTAAACTAGCAAACTGAACTCAATTGATTTTTAGAAATATCTAGGGACTAAACACTAATATTTCAGGATTGAAAATAATTTTCAGAAATCACAGGGGCTAAACAGCAGTTATTCAGGACTGAAACTGAATTCAAGAATATTCAGGGACTAAACAATAATATTTTAGGACTGAAAACAGTTTTTAGAAGTTACAGGGGCTAAACAGCAGCAATTCAGATTTGAAACAGAAATCAGTAATATTCATAGACTAAACAACAATATTTCAGGACTGAAATAATTTCAAAAATTACAGGGGCTAAATAGTAATATTTCAGGACTAAAACAGAATTTTCAGGATAGTAAAGGATTGGACAAAATTTTCAGAACTGAATTTTTTCAATAAATTGTCTAAATACGATTTTATTATAATAAAAAAAATTATATAGATTGAACTGTAAATGTCGAGTAAAACAAATATTTCTCATATAACATGGAATTATAATATCAAGAGTTTTCAGGATTTATTATGCAAAACCATTATGTAACAAGTCATTAAAGGTAAAAGGACTAAAACTTAATTCTTAGCTGATTCTTAACATTCTTTTCAAATAATTAAAATTTTACAGATGTCTTGAAAGAATCAAATTCATACCTACATGTATGTATACTCCACAGACGAACACAAGAACATAAAAGTAACAGTATAATGCTAAAAATAAGATATTTGCTACTAATTGGCTATAACGAATTCCTTATGTATGATTGTGATTCTATCATGGCTAGATGTTATTAGACCGATGAGAAAGATCATGAAAGAGAATTCTACACCTGATTTCTATTAGATTAAATCAAGAAAAAGAAGGGCTCTAGGTACTTGCCTTTTTGATGATCAACTCCAAAGCTTGATATGTAATGGCTTTCTCCTCCCTCCTAGAGTAGATTATTTTTTTTTTTAAGCATTAATTTCAGATTTGTTTATAGATGGTCATATAAAATGAGTTTTATCATGTTTTTTTAGTGTTTAAGTTAAGTTTAAATTGGTTTTTAGTTACGATTTAGATATACCCATAAATTTGAATTCTTATCTATTAGTTTGCACTTGATTTGGAGGTGTTTCAAGATGGGGGAGAATTTTGCACGAATTTTAAATAATTTTAGTTTGTTTTTATCTTTGGATATTCTTGGATTTAAAAGGATAAAGAATTAAGAAAAGAATTCTGTTTGAGTTGAGTTTCTTATTAGGCTTAGGTATGAAAATCTAAACCCTATTAGATAGTAAGTTAAATTATTGGGTCACAATATTTACTATCACAAAAATATGTTTTTCTTATTCCTAATTGTTGTCTTTTCTATTTATTTATTTATTTAATGCCTCTTAATATCACCTAGTTTTAGGATATTACAGGGTTGCTTCTTTCCTTTGCCTCTTCTTGCTAGCTGTGGTCTTCTACTTGCTTATTGACCCCTCTTCTTCAGCTTGTTTGCTAGTCCCTTCTTCAGCATGCTCTCTGCTCTCATTTGTTGCATGTTGTTTGTTTATTGTCATTGTTGCATCTATTTCAGCTTTTTTGATGCTCTCTTCCATAACAATATCAACCAATGCATCCTTCCTACTGCTACCTGCCACAATTACTTGCTTATTCCCTTCAACTACTGAGACTCCACCCGCTTCACTCTCACTACTATCGCCCTCTATGCTGCCATCCACCACTCCAATCTGCTCCCCGCCATCATCAATTGATATGCATAACTTATTAGGGATCACACTCTCTGGTTTGTCTACTTTGCAATAATCTGGTGGCATTTCAACATCACCTTGTCCAGGTTGAAGGTGCTCAATATATAGGAATGCATTTGCTTTTCTATCCACGTGATCCCAAATATGTTCTACATGTTTGTCAATGGATATTTCCACTAAACCCTTATCAAAATCCATATTTGATAGCTTCTGATACACTTTATAGTCCTGTAAAAGTCCAATTCCCTTCAACATGTATCTCAATTCAAACCAACTCATTTAATCAGTGTCAATCTCTTTAATTCAAGCGTACCATCACATCTCTCTCTCTCCTCCCCCCCCCCCCCCCCCCCCCCCCCCCCCCCCCCCCCCCCCCACAACAAAAAAAAAAAAAAAAAAATCTTTCACTATATAATGAACTTCTATGAACATTGTCACCCTTAAAAGAACAAATGCAACAAACAATGAGCAAAACAAAAAACCAAAGCTAAAAGTACATATCATTATGAAATAAGAATACAGTCAGAGGTTTTAAACAGTCAAGACTCAACTTCAATCATGAACGTTTCTACCTAAACTCATTCGAGGACATCACTTTCACAAGGACCACTTTACAATATTCTACATTAATAAAGACTACAGAACTAACTGGTTCCAATCTCAATAATATAGAACAAAATAGTCATTGCTTACTATAATTACATTATTAACAGTAAAAAAAACTTAGACACTTGCAACTATTTAAGAAAATAATTAATTATAACTAAAAATAACAATTAACAGTTAATTTCGCTCTAAACAAGCTTACCAAAGTCTTTCTTATTAATGCTTTGTCTTCACAAGGAGTGACAGCACTTTTATTATCCCACTAGAAAAAATGGTCCTTCGTATCACATGCCTACTGTGAAATCCATGATTGCTGATAGGTTGGTGGCTATAATAACAATGGTACCAATGGGTTCCTTCTCGTTCAAATTGAGAATCTCAAGCTAATTTCAGACCCCCACCCACTGTACACCCTAAAATTTCCCCTTTTCTCTCCAACAATCAAACCCTAGGCCTCTATAAAGCGTAAAAAGGGGAAGTACACACTTTTATGAAGAGCACCAACTTCCTCATGTTCTATACGCTCTAGCAACACCAGCAGTCCCAACACTCATCAGCCCTTCACTCCAATTTCGTCCATAAAAAATTACCCCAATTAGTCTTCTTTCCTTGCTCCTCCATCTTGCGCTCTCGTCGAGATCAATTACACCGCGGACAAAGATATCAACCTTCTAGCGAACGAAATCACTATGATCTGCGACCAACGACATCGGGAGAGAGACGAGGAAATGAGAGCATTTTTTTTGGAAAGAAGAAAAATGGAGATGCATTTTGTTGAGAAGAGAATAGTGAGAGTTTAAGACTAGGATTTGGTAGTTATTCCTTTATTTTTTTTCCCTAAAAAATAATTTCCAAGTGTTTCTAGGTAGCGGGCGGGTGGGCTTTTAAGTGAGGGTAAAGTGATCTTTTCATTATTGCCGCTAAAGGTTGATTCTTGCAAGTGTCTAAATTCGTAATAGTATTTTGTAAAAATAAAAGTTCATGATATTTTTTCAGAACGTGTCAAAATTCACAGTATGTTACTGGTTTTTTCCCTGATAAAGCACAGGTCCCAATCACACGGGGAGGCTTTGAGTCGCAGGCCAGATAGTCTCCTCTGTTCTACTACTTCCCAACATTTGTACACGTCTCCTCTGTTGTCAAGTTACCACATAAGCGACCGACGGTGACCTGTCCCGCTTAATGCCAAGTGATGTACGGCAAAGCATTCTCTCACCTTTCTAAACCACCGGCTTGAAACCCCTACTCCTGATGCGTGTCAACATATGAAGAGTTGGCCTAAGCCCCAATTATCCAAACACAGACACCTGTCACTAAAGCTACTCTCTTATTTAAGTCCAATGTAATATTTTAATTGACTCATCAAAATAATCTAAGGTCCAGTTCATACTTGTCAAGAAACTAGGACGAGGTTTTAGCCTAAATCAGCCACGTATCGAGAAGACAGACAATTTAATTGAAATCTTGTCCAAAATTAGGAGCCCATGAGCTCTCATCTCATTATTAATAATTCACAGATTTAGACTACTTTTCGCCTTTCCCCCTTCCAAGAGACAGCGTGGGTCCTGATGATCCAGCTCCGCATCCTTTTCTCCCCTCTCAAAAGAATTAATAATTAAATAGAGGAGGCGACGTGAGCGGAGCCGAACCGCTCTCCTCTCCATTTATTCATTCGATCCCATCAAATTCAGTCCTGAATTCATTTCACAATTGTGATTGTTATGGAAAGAAGCTGGTGATGCAATTCTAGGGTTTAGTCGTACAGGTGAGTAACTTCTAATTGAAAATTCTATATCTGCTGTAAATTGTGTTGCGACTTTTTGCATGATTCATGTGATTGATGATTTCACGTGTTTTGGATGCCATTTCCTCTTGATGTCATTGAATTCTTTCTTCTGAACAACGAAACAGTTTTTGAATTTTTGGGGGCATTTGGATGTGGCAACCAAAGGTTATGTGTTAATCGAATGGGTTTGTCTTGAATCTATTTCACTAGCCCCATAAACCCTAATTGGGGAGTGTTTGTTACTGATGCTTGTGCCGGAAAATTTTAGGATATGATATGCTACTTATTTTCATTTTCACCAACATGAATGATTCAGTGAACAGAGGGAGCAAAGTTGTTTGGTCATTTGATTTCTCACTTATCCTGATCCATATTCACTTAACACAACAAATACCTATATGTTGTAGACTTTTGAAACCACCTAGGTTCCAGATCTAGATGTCTGAGAAGTATGTTGAGAAGTATTGAAGTACTTATGGCCTGAAGTGTTCATCTGTACAAGTAATTCTGTTTTCTTCATCTTTTTCTTGGGGTGTATGTTGTGGAATTGATGTCTATGAACGTACTTCTGAGATTCTACTTTGTTTGATTATGCACAGAAGACTGATAACCTCTACAAACATTGAAATGTTGTCATGTAATCAATGCGATAGAATATATTATTGCTCTTTAAAGTCCTTTTCACACGTGTCATGGCGTCCTGCAGCCCTTTAGGAGTGAAATGGAAGACAAACGCCTGTGAAGTAGTACTATGTGGCATATAGGATATGCATAAGCACTGAGCACTTCTATAGTACTTCAATGACCCACTTTGGTTGAACATAGCCCAGGAAGAGCTATAAGCTCTTCAACATCTTCTGAGTACTTTGGTGCAACCGGAGATTATAGGAAGATGAAGAAATAATCTTCTTCCCATTAGATTAGTCTCAAATCTGTAGGATGGATTTTAGACACATTTTTCACTGTTCACATATTCATTTTTTTTACACTGTTCATGTCATGTCTTAGTTCTTTATTTTACTGCTTTAAAAATGATTAAGGCTCTTAACTTTTATGCATAAGAAAATTTATGCCTCTAAGCTGTAATGCCAACTGAGTACAAGAGAAGCCCTGACTAGAAGCAATAGTTTGTGAAACTTGTGGTGGAGATTCTCTGCGGCGAATGATCAAACGTCGATCCACGCCACAAGTGAGAGGAGTTTGGAATGTAAGTGTAAAATGATGATCACAACACAGAAAAGAAAAGAGACGGTGACACAATATTTTTACGCGGACTCAAATCGAAAAAAAACCACGGGGAAGAGGAAAATTCACTATAATCTGCCAATTTATAAGGATTACATGGGTTGTTTGGAGTGTCTCCGAACAAAGGTTGATTGTGAAAATATTAGGAAGGTCTTGATCTAGGTCGGTCCAGAGAGAGGATCCAGGTAGGTCGCTCAGTGCCTCTTCTCATTGAAGACGATGATCCGTTTGTACTGAGCTGTTTGTGGTGAACGAGAGCCGATGAGGTTCCTGTAATTGCATGATCTTCATGTGCAGATTTATTAACCGTGATTATGCGAGGCGGGCTGTTGGGATTACATGCATAGAATCTCGTCATTGTCCATAACTGCCCGCTTTGAATACAGGAGCATTGCACGTCTTTAACGTGAGAGAGGTGAAGTTGCAGGGAGAGATCTCGGTAGTTGCTACTGGGGACTTTCAATTTGTGGTGAAGTCGGGAATCTTGGACTACAAATGACTCCGGAGGGTGATGTTTTCGGAACATGAGATAGCTTTGGGATGGCTCTGGGTGGCGGAGCTTGTAGGAAAGGACCAGGAGCTATGGCATCTCTGTGAGAGGCTATCAGTTGCATGACGCATGTCAACATCTTGAAGAGAATCAATTTTTTCACTACAGATGTCCTCCCGCTCTTTCGCTTGCCAGAGCTTGTAGGAGGGAAGTCAGAAGAGCAGAGCTGGTAGAGATCCTTAAATGTCTTGAATTCTTCTTGATGTTGGTAAAGGGGATGCCTGGTCCATCAATACGTATCTTTTGAATTTTTCTTGGAGATCGAGTGACTGGATGATACCTGGCACGTCGATTTATTAAATTGGCTTGAAATCTGTGACTGGCGTCTTTTCAAATTCTGATGCCATGATGGCAGAGATCGTGTGGCAGAGGCAATTGGTATCTTACTGATTTGCTTTGACTAAGGATCTTGGAATGCAGATTGACTTTTTTGGGATTAGAGATTTAAATTGGAGACATTTTGACTCCTCCTTCTATAAATAGAGTGGATTCTTAGGATAAAAATTGCTTATCTTCTTCTCTGAAAAATTCTTGCTTCCAAATTTTTTACTCTGGTGGGTTGCCATGTCATTCTTCTTCTTCGTCCGGTGGAGGAAAGAGGTGGAGAATGGAGATGGTTGAAATGGTTACCGGGCTCTTGTCATTCGGGAGTCTGGTTGGTGCAAAACATCAGTCTTCGAGATGAGTTTGTCGCAAAACATCAGTTTAAGCGACAAAGTTCTGCTATGAGGAAGGATATGTGGGACTCTTGCTTCGACCTGGTTTGTTCATTTGATCTCTGATCGGATCAATCCAGTTCTCATCTTGAGATTCAAAGTTTTTCTTTCTTGGTAGCGTGTACAAGGTAGGAGTGGGGGATGTCCTGAACGATTACTGAGGAGGATGTGACTCAACGACAATCTTGTCTTGGAGTCTTCATTCTGATCGGACATCGCTGCCTTGCGCTTGAAGACTCTTTTCTTGCAGCGAGCAACAGGAGGGGAGTATGGAGTATTCGTCAGGATGTAACCGATGAAACACTCCTAGAGCTTCGACCTCTTCCTCAGAACAAAGGGCCGGTGGTGTGATATCATCACTAACTTGTATGTCTTGCTGAAGTTCGTCTGGCTTCCTTGGAGGTGTGTTCTGAGTGGAGAGGAGAAGGTCTTCATCTAAAAAATCTCTTATTTTTGTGAGGAAACCTCTCGGAGCTTCCTCTGGGGTCTTCTGGACAGTGGTATGGGCAATGAGACTTTTCCTTCTAACGGATGTTCTCCGGAGGATGCGTTCTCAGAGTTTGGAGGTGAGGATAGACGTAGTGGAAGGATGGAATGATTGGATTACCTGTATTTTTTCAAAAAGATGCAAATATAGAACTGTAATGGAGTTTCTGTATTACTTTTGTCAGATGTAACCAAATATGTATATTTGAACTTGAAGCAATACATTCGGAATGGAAAATTTTTTCAGAATAAAACATATATAATGTACTTTGGAATGGAAACATTTGTTTATATCTTGCCTGAATTGCTTTACCATCGGTTTTGTTTGGAATAGATCATGTCTCCTCGGAGTGTCTACTTCAGCTCTGAGACATTTGATTTGGCATGTGGATGGTTTGATAAGTTTGCTGTGTTCTCGAGTGGGGGTAGTCCTATCAACGGTACCTATAAACTTTTAGCCTTTTAGTGGGAGAAAGATTCACGTACGCTTCCGAATGAGGATTTAACTCATCAGCGGAGCTGTGAACTCGGGATTCTGAGAGGAGGAAATCCTGACAACGTAGTAGGGCCTCCGATGGGGGGAAATTCTAGCAACAAAGTGTAGAATTTGGTAGGGGTTATGAGAGGTGGAAATCCCTACAGCAAATTTGGGCCTCTGAGTGGGGGAAACCCCAGCAGTGGAGAGATGACGCGAAAAGAAAGAATGCAATTAAACAACTTAAATTGAACATTGATGCAGTAATATAAGAAAATATAAGGCGTAAATTAAATAGATTTGGCTGAGAAGACTGTATGTCCGGCTTTTAACCACGCGAAACTAATACATCGAGGGGATAATCCAAACAAGAAAACCCTCATGTATATATCTCGCGCGGTTATAAGCTAAACATACGCGACCATGTCGTCTCGAGATGAGTAACACATGCACACATTCGCAGATGTGATATTCGGATAATTCCTGGGCAACTATGCCCTCTCTAGTATCCTTGATGCTTCCGGCCTATAATCACATGAAACTAGTACGTCGAGGGGATAATTCAAATAAGAAAACCCTCATATATATACCTTATATTTCATGCAATCGTAGGCTCTCTGGTACGTTTACTTGCAAATTGGGAAAAGACCTGAAGTGGGGTATCACCCATCGACAGTCTGAATGCATCAACTCCGAGTGGTGAAAATTCCTCCAGCGGAGGCGATCTGGACTCCGAGTGGAGGAAATTTTAGTACCAGAGTTGGGCCTCCGAGTGGAGGAAATTCCAGCAGCGGAGTCATCATAGTTGCTTCCGAGTAGAGAAAATCCCATCAGCGGGGCCATGGCCTCAAAAGGGACTTGAAGTAGGGATAACACTCGTCGACAGATTGGATGCGTCTACTCTGAGTGGGAGAAACCCTAGCAGCAGAGTGGTGATCTGGTATAAATCTGGAAGAGAAACTGCCTGGGGTTCATCTGCCTGTGGGTCAGATGAGGGTAGCCGTAGGCTAGTGTTTATGTTTTTGAGTGGGATAAATTCCATCAGTGGAACATTAAATGGGGGTCTGAGGGGAAAATTCCTGCATTAGAGTAGAGACTCCGAGAGAGAAATCCCACAACAAAGGGTTTCAATTCTCGTAGGCTAATCGAGAAAGGGCCGATAGGTAAGTCTGTGTTGCTGTCTCTGGGTGAGAAAATCCCAACAGTGGAGCGTACAAACACGATCCTACGAGTGAAAAAAATCCCAACAGCGGAAGAATGGACTCTCAGTGGGGGAAATCCCAGTAGCAGACAGTGTTTTAAATATCGAATATCGTCGATATACCGGTCGGCAAAATTATGTACCGGATACCGGATACCGGGTGGTATCTCGCGATATGGTACTAAATACCGTTGATATATCAATAGTAAATACATATAGGACATTATTAAAAGAAATAAGTTTTATCCAAACATCATATAAAAGCATCATTGAAATACCATAATGAACATAGAATAAAAATAAAACAATCTCTCAAGCAAAAAATAATAATTATTATCTAAATAAGTAACTATAAGGGCCGATATATCGGATATTTCATCTCGGATATCGGCCGATATATCGGCCACGTGGCGATATATTGGCCAATATCGGTTCAAAACGATATCCGATAAAATTTTGCACTTATCGTATCGTTTTGTATAAAATACCGATATCTCGGCCGATATACCGGTATATTGGCCGATATTTAAAACAATGATAGCAGAGTAGTTTCGAGTGGAGAAATTTCAGCAACGGAACGTTTAGACACAATGCTTCGAGTAAGGAAAATCCCATCAGTAGAAGGACCGACTCCAAGTGGCGGAAACATTAGCATCGAGTAGTTTCGAAGGGGAAAATCTCATCAATGGAACGCCTAACTTAGAAGGGCTGCAATGCTTAGGAACAAAAATATCATTTTATTCAATATTTGAGTGGATACATGGAATTGTAATACATGAAATGGTAGGGATAATAGTACTGTCATGTCATTTGGGAACATGGAATTACTCAATTGCTTTGCGTTGCGTGATCAGGTGTTGTGGCTGGATATGCGGTAGTGCGTTGAGCTGTCTAGATCCGGAGGCTACTTTAATGCCTCCTATTATTGATGACATTCTTGCGGTCAAGAGCCGCCTGCTTCCGATAGCGATCTAATTGGGCTTGTTCCTTCATTTGTTTTTTTTCATATCGACGAGCATCTGAAGGAGCTGGTCTTTTGCCGCTGCTGTGGTTGGATACCGATGGTCGCCTTCTGACGTAAGGAGCCGGTGTCCTCGGTGGTATCTGGTTGATTGTTGGTTGGTTGAGAGACTGTGCCCCCGGCGGTGCTGACGGCCTTGCCCCTGACGTTGCCCCATTGACTGCGTGCTTTTTCGGGGCCATCATTGATGTGGTGGAGGCTTTTTGAGGAAGATTTTTGAGTTTTTAGGGAGAGATCTTGAGTGTAGGGACTCAACTCTTAATGAAAGCACCTGATTGTGATGGAGATTTTTCACTGTGAATGATTAGATGGTCGATCCACATCATAAGTGAGGGAGGGGTTTGGAATGTAAGTGAAACGATGATCACAACATAAAAAAGAGACAGAAACACAATATTTTATGTGTGAACTCAAATCGAGAAAAAATCTCGGGGAGGAAGAAAATCTACTATAATATGCCAATTTATAAGGAATACAAGGGTTGTTTGGAGTGTCTCCAAACAAAGGTTGACTGTGAAAATATTGAGAAGGTCTTGATCTAGGTCAGTCCAGAGAGGATCCATGTAGGTCGCCTAGTCTCTCTTCTCGTTGGAGACGAGGATTCATTTATATTGAGTTGTCCATGGTGAATGAGAAGTGACGACGTTCTTGAAACTGCAAGACCTTTATATATGGATTTGTTGTAATAATCGTGATTATGAGCGTTGCGTTGTCGGGATTACATGTAAGGAATCTCTTCATTGTTCATAACTGTCCGCCTTGAATGCAGGGCGTTGCACGTCTTCAATGTCAGTGAGGGAAAGTGTCGTGATTGCAGGTGGAGATTTTGGTGGTCGCTACTGGGGACTTTCAGTTTGTAGTAAAATCGGGAATCTTGGACTACAGATGACTTCGGAGGGGATGTCTTCGGAACATGAGGTTGGCAGAGCTTGTAAGGAAGGAACGGAAGCTGTGGGCATCAGTTGCATGGACGCGTGTTAACATCTTGAAGAGGGTTAATTTTTTACCACTACAACTAGGTTTTGCTTATATATTAAGTCACAAATACAAAGACTAAGGTCTATAATCATACAAATGAACTATGATAAAGTAGTATCAGAGATTGGGAGAGAAAAAGATGAGTTCTAGGCCTCATATTCTGGTTTATATATAATAATCAATACATAGTACATTTAGTCTCACCGGCAATGTTGGACTAAACCAATACTAAATCAGTGCATAAAATCTCCCTCAACACTTCTCAAGTTGGAGCATTTATATCATACGTGCCCAGCTTGTCACAAATAAAATCTACCCTTGTTCTACCAAGCGGTTTGGTAAGAACTACTAATTTATGTCCTGATGATACATGCTTCACCACAATGATCTTTTCCTCAAGCTTCTTACGAACTATATAACAATTAACCTCAATGTGTTTGTTCTCTTATGGAACATGTCATTTTCATCAGTGTACTGCTGTCTTCTTGTCACCATATAGTCTCATGGGACACTGTGGGGGAAAATTAATATTTGTCAATAAAATTTTAATCCAGATTAGCTCTAATGTCACATTTTGCATCGCCCTATACTCTAACTTTGTACTGGATCGAGAGACCATACTCTGCCGCTGTTTTTCATGACAAAAGATTTTCTCCAAGAACGATATAATATCCTGTGGTTGACCTTCTATTAAATGGGCACCATGCTCAGTTTGCATCTAAGAAGCCTGCTACTCGGGTGTGTCCATGCTTTAATAGAAAAGCCCTCTCCCTGGAGTTTTATTCAGATACCTTAAAATCCTCTTTACTGCCTTCAAGTTGGTAGTTCTCAGTGCTGAGTTTTATTCAGATACCTTAAAATCCTCTTTACTGCCTTCAAGTTGGTAGTTCTCAGTGCTAATAAAAACTATCTCGCTATACTGACATCTCCAGTACCTCCTATTTGATCTGGTAGCAGTTTCGTGTTCACGTGCATCGGAGAATCAATATCATGCATCCTATCATCCCAGCTTCCAAAAGCAAGTCGACGATATACTCTTTGTGACAGAAGAATTCCCTTCTTGAATCGGCCACCTCAATACCTAAGGACTTTAGAGATCCAATATCCTTGGACTATAAGTGCTTCTGCAAGTACTTCAAGATGTCAACCCTCTTCGTGTCATCTCCTGTGATCACAATTCACATACACAACCAGTAGGATTCTCTTTCCATACTGTACCTGCCAAAACACAAAGTAGTCTTTCTATGTATGACAGAGATCAAATTCTTGAATCACTGATGCAAAGCGTCCAAATCGTACTTTCGGAGACTGTTTCAGACCGTAGAACAATTTCTTCAACCTGTAATCCTTTGCACACTCTCCCTGAGCAACAAAATCTGGTGGTTTTTCCATGTAAACCTCCTCATCAAAAATACCATTGATGTCGAGCTGATATAGTGTCGAGTGATATATCGCCGTGTAGTGGTCAAAATTTGACCTCTATCAGGATTGTGACACGTGTCATTCTAAAAAAAAACACGAGAGGGCGCTTGAAAGTTCTTCTGAAATCACCTCTATCCTAGTGATAGTTACATCGTCACTCCCTTTCTGAAGACATCTCTCACCCCGGAATTCGAAGTCATGCGGTCACCTAGAGCCGACTTGACTCTGGAGTGAATGCCCCGCCATGTGGTGATTTTACCCGTCACCACAAACAAATTGAGGCGAACTTCTACGAATTGCGGAATCTGGTACGCGACTGCATCATCTTTCACGTTCAAAGCCATCTTACAGCTAAGAAGAGCAGTTGGAGATAGCAATCGATAAACTCCAACACACAAATCCTAAGTACCTGGGTACGGTCTCAATAGTTACCAGGATAGCAGATTTAAATTGAACAGTTGAAGATCTGCATCTATCCACATCACTCTACCGCCTTTCTCAGGTATAAATGCACCTCATTCTCCAACGAGAAGGAGGTCATTCCATAATCCTCATAGCACATTTCACACCACGTGAGCAGTTTCTCAATGCTTGTCCACTACCACTATACCTGCAATTTTCCTCTATCGGTCCTCCCTTCTTACCAACTATTAATTCTCACCCGATAGTCTTAGGCCGACATCGCATCAATGCTCCTAACTTGAAAGGCGTCTTTTTTCTTTATGTGCTCTGACAGGATCGATCTGAGGCGTCCAGTTGCTTGTGATGGAGTTTTATCCATAACAAACAATCTTTCATTGAGATTTTGAGTCTACACTCGAGACCTTCCTCCATCCAACCTAAACTCCTATCTTTCCTCTAAAAGCCTCTTTCCTAGCATCGATGGCCCTGAAGAAGCAAACGATCATTTACAACGACGCCCTATCCAAAGGTAAGACCAATACGACCACCAGGGCGCCCTACACGTTATCGATTGCGAGCATGTCATAGAGGACATTGGCTTCTCCTCATCTCAGAGGACAACCTCAACCCGATTGCCGTCGCTGTATGAAAGCTAGATCCTTTAGATGCTCATCGACATGAAGGAGCAGATTAAGGAACAACAAGCCCGGTTAGATCACGACTTGAAGCAAGCGACTCTCGATTGCGAGAACGCCGCCCGCGAGCAGGAGGCGCTGAAGCAACGCAAACCAACTCCAGGCGCAAATTGCCACCCTATAAAGACCTCAAGTGGAGACGCAGCCGAAGGACGAACCTGAAATTAGTAGATCGAGTCGACGGGCCCATCACGAACCTGAGGCGGTCCACACCGACTTTTCTCCTGCACGAAGACTGTTTCGACAACAAAGCTGATTCGCCTTCTTTCCGAATGTGAGTTCAATATGACCCGATTTGAAGGAGGATTAAGGAGTTTCCCTACATCCGAACACTTGACGAGCTGGTCCAAAGGTGAATCGAGTAAGCAAAGCTGCAGCTTTGTAGCTGACCAAAGCAGACTGTTGCCAAAGTCCCTGATTTCCCTCTCTCCGAAACAATTTTGGAGTGTGAGTTCCCAAAGAAATTTATAACTCAACCTTTAACTACTATTCTGGAGCCAGTGACCCAGTCCAACACATCAGGCATTTTTGAGACACGATAGTGGTCTACTTTCGCAACAATTCGCTCATGTGCCTGACCCATGGTTCAAAATCGCGGTCCCCATTGCCGACTCGACGGGCACCGAGACGTATTGATCATGTCGTCTCAGATATCTCAGGCGATATGCGCAAAATGCTACATAGAAATCTCAAAATTTTTTGAAAAATCACGACAAATCTTAAAAAATATAAATATTAATATTTATGTGTCATATGTCTAAAACAAATCAAGAGAGATACCATGCAAGTAACAAACAAGCAAGCCCATTGTGAATATTGTATGTGGCCATGTGAGCTTTCAACACCAAGGCCAGAGAGATGAAAAGAATTAAACAGAAATTCGAGTGAGAGAGGGAGGAAAGAGACAAAAAGATAGATTAGAGGGAGGGGGGAGAGAGAGGTGTTAAGAGACAAAGACAGAGAGATATCAGAGAGAGGGAGAGGGGGGAAGAGACAGAGAGATCGAAGATCTCTTCCCCCTCCCTCTGCTCAGAAAGAGCGAAGAGAGGGAAAGAGATCAGAGGGGGGAGAGACTGAAGGGAGAGAGGGAGGAGATAGAGAGATTAGAGAGGGGACGGAAAGAGACTGAGAGAGGAGGGGGAGAGACTTGCCTGGATCCATCTGAGGCGGGCGAGCGAACATCGACAACAAACGAGGTAACCCTAGACTCGACTCCGGGCCAACTTACTTGGATCCATCTTTTTTTTCCTTTTATGCTTAACCAACTTAGGGCCGATTCGGCCTTAACTCCGTCGACTCGGTCGAATCAACCCGAGTCGTCTCGTGACTCGACCGAGTCGGTCCCGAATCGGTCAAAACTCGAGATCTTGGCCGGATCGCGTTGTGGTATTATCTCGTAGCCTGTCGATCCGGAGACGACTCTGTCGAGTCAACTCTGGCTCGGCTGAGTCTTTGAACTCTGGCCTCCCTTTCCATCAAGTCTGAAAGGTGTGGCCTCAGATTGGTTTTATTCTCTGTCATCACGTTCACTCTACAATGTTGAGGAGATAAACGAGGTGTTCCTCACCTAATATGCCTCCCACCGGGAGGCCAAGAAGAATAACCACCGCCTCCTCACCGTCAAAATGAGACGGGTGACAGCCTCAAGTCGTACATCGGCTACTTCCAAAATCAGCTCGCATTTATCAGCGGACTGCAAATTTCTCACTCTATACATCCACCTGTTGAAGTATGACGTCACTCGGATGAGTGAGGTTCTGTTCCGAGCCCAGTCTTACATCCAGTTGGAGGTAGCGATGAAGAGCTCCCCAACCAGTCTCTCAAATACGACAACAACACAGAGAAGTCGAAGTCGCAGTACGAAGTTTCAATCAAAGCCAGTAACCGAATAAACGACAATCCGCCTACAAAAGACAGGCGTTCCCAGTCTTTTCACTGAATCCACTTTAAGCCTTCAAGATAGAAGAGCAGTTCACTCCGCTGAGGCCAGCAGCGAAGTCTTCAATGCCATCAAGGACCAATGTAGGTAAAACTCCCGAAGCCAATCCAATACAACCCTACACTCTTCTGAGCGAAAGAATACTGTTATTATCACGACAGTAAGGAATAGCAGACCGTCTACTGTAGAAGCCTCCGAAAATATTTGAAAGAACTCGTCCGCTAAGGCTTCTTCAAAAAGTATGTCCTTACCCCCGGGTTAGCCTCCGATGTAGGACAGTCGAATGCTCCGCCTCTTACCCACCATAACACATGATCACTCAGTACAAGGCGATTGAGTGATCCGATCCATCCAATGAAGATAGGGGAGTACCTCCACCAATAAGAGTCCTTGTATTTCAGTTAAATTTCATATATTTTATTTTAATCATCAAATAAAATTACATTTTGCTCCTAACCAATTCAGCTCAATTTGCTGCTGGAATTACCCTCTCAGATTTCCGCCAAGTTCGCCGCTCTACTGATGAGATTACCCCCACTCGGAGTTGACTGTGAATCCAACTCCGCTGCTGGGATTTTCCCCACTCGGAGACGACTGCGAACCCACCCCGCTGCTGGGACTTTTTCCACTCGGAGACGACTGCGAACCCAACTCCGCTACTGGGACTTTTTCCACTCAGAGACGACTGAGAACCCAACTCCGCAGCTGGGATTTTCCCCCACTCGGAGTCCCGTTCAAGCATCAGATCTACTCAACATGGCAGCAATGTGTAACTGGTTATCCATTATTCAGAGTGATCTGGAAGCTTGAGATACTCAAAGCAGGCCTCAAGGTCTGGTCTAAAAATGGGATTAACTATCCAGGGCGAACAATTAACAGAATCAGATTGGAGCTTGAACAAGTGCACTCACAGCTGGCTATCTCCCCAACTTAGGTTGAGCTCCAAGTCAAAGAAGCTCAGCTCACTAAAGAATTAGAATTTTGGCTGGAACTTGAAGAAGAGCAATGGAGACAGAAGAACAGATAGAATTGGCTGAAATTGCGGGATAGAGACACCTTCTACTCTATGGCCAAAGCAAGGAAAGCAAGGAATCACATACTGCATCTACTCTTTGATAGTGGCGCTCAAGTTACAGATATTGCAGGCATTAGAGGAATGGCTCCAAAATTTTTATCCAATCTATTTAATCAGTCTCATTACTGGCCAGTGTTCCTTAATCTCACAGTTAAGAGAATTTTAACTGAGGAAGCATCTAGATAGCTACCCAGACCTGTACACGCTGCATAAATCAGAGAAGCTGTCTTTCGACTTGAACCCAAGAAGGTCCCTGGGCCTGTTGGATTCAATACTGCTTTCTTTCAGAGCAACTGGTCTATAGTGGGTGAGGAGACCTATATCCTGTTGTAATGTTTTGTACAAATTTATTTCAAAAATTCTTAGCAACAGGTTGCAAAAGGTCATAGGGGAGCTTATTCTTACAATGAGAGTGCTTTCCTGAGAGGGAGATTGATCAGTGACTCCTCTCTTCTTGCTCATAAATTGGCCATAGATTTCTCCAAACCTCTAGGCCAGAGAATGTGTCTGAAAGTCGATATTAAGGCATTTGACATGGTAAACAGAGAATTCATCTATTATATGATGCATAGAATGGGATTCAATAGAATCTGGATTGTCTGGATTAGGGAGTGTCTCTCTTCTCCTTTTAGTCAATGGCTCTCCATCAGGATACTTTCAGAGCTCTACAGTAATCAGACAAGGAGACCCTCTCTCCCCATACATATTTGTGCTTGTCATGGAATTTTGGTCCATCAAGATGGATTTAGCTATGGCTGCAGGCCTAATTGAGCCAATTAAAAGAGGTGCATCCCATATTGTCTCTTATTTATTGTTTGCAGATGACATGCCTATTATCATGAAACTGTAAACTCATTAAACTCTCTCTTCAAATAGTTGCAACTTAACACATGTTTGCTAGTTAATAAAGGCAAAAGCAAAATATTTTTCAATAAAGGCTGTTCCAGGAGAAGTGAGATCTCTCCTGCAATTGGTTCCAGGAGAAGAGAGCTCTCTCCTGCAATTGGTATCTCTCAAGGTTCTTTACCTATCAAGTATATGGGGCTACCACTTTCCTCAAACTGTTTGAAAACCAAAGATTATTCTTCTCTCATTGATAAGTGCAGAAGGTCAGTAGATGGATGGATGTTTAAAACACCCTATTGCTGGTAGAGTTGAGTTAATTAGGACTGTAATCCACAACTCAATATCATATTGGATCCGGTCCTTCAATCTCCCCTTATCTGTTATCGGAGAGATTGACTCCCTCTCTGTAAATTTCTTATGGAACAACAGAATGCATGCTTGGGGTTGGGGCTCCTTGTGTCAGCCAAAGTCAGAAGGAGGAACAGATATCAGAAGGCTTGCTGATACATGCAAAGCAGCAGGGATGAAGTTAGTTTGGATGCTGTGCACTTCCAACTCTCTATGGGCAAATTGGATGAGGAATACTTATTTGACGAGCACCCCCCTGGCTCTAGCTTCTTCCTCCCTTTTAGACTGAAAGCTAATCATCTCTCATAAGGAGATAACTTTTGAGTCCATGAGAATGCACATTAGAGATGTCACTGACACTTGTGGTTTGATCCTTTGCTGAAATCTGGCAGCATTTCCTCATAGATAGGCAGCAGTGCTTTAGCTTCTACTTGTAAGGTCAGTAGCATCATCATGGATGTAGATTGGCACCTCACCCGTCCCCTCTCTGCAGCATATCTGGCCTCAAATTCTTCAGTATCCCAAGCCTCAAATTGGAGTTAAAGATTCTTGGTATTGGACAGGTCACCCCTCTGAAACCTTTACTTTTAGTTCTGCATGGAATTTTGCTGGAGATCATTCTTCAGTATTTCCGTGCTTCAACTTAGTGTGGTACCCTCATTGTAGCCCCATGTTTTCTTACTGTCTCCTCAGAGCTCTATAGCGCAAGTTATTGACCAGGCAATTCTTGAATGAATTAAACATCATAAAAGTTGGTAGTTATGTCTTATGCAATGGCAATGTTGAAACATTGGACCACCTCTTCTTTCAGTGCCTTTTTTCAAGCTATCTATGGAGTTTGTTCAAGCTTAAACTAGGACTTCAGCCATCAGTCACATCTCTATCTGAAGAAGCAGCAATAATCCATCTTAATATCAAGAAAAAGGAGAAATTGTCATACCTGGCTAAAACTGCTTTCAGTGCAAATGTATGACATATTTGGAGGGAGAGAAATTCAAGAATTTTTCAAAATCAGCAAAGACACAAGGTAATGGTCTTCAGAAATCTTTATGAAGGCATTGGGGTTCTAGTCCAGACGTGTCATTGGAAGACAAGGAATGATTCTGAGATAGAGAGAACTTTTAGCAATTGGGGGCTCACATTGTAATTTGATTGGTTATGTTACTGCAAAGATACTTAGAAGCTATATTTCTGATACTTTGATGGAAGGTGACGGTCAGGTTACACACAAACATACGCGCGCGCGCACCCAGATAGACTTGTGTAATTCCAAAAGGATTCGAGGCCGAAATCTTCCCACTCAAATACAACCCTACGACATCTGAATGTAAGATCATTCCATTGAAATTGATTTTCATTATTTTAAGTACCTAAAAATCAAAAATCATGTATTTTGAATACTATTAACCCCATCCATCAAGTAGGCGCAAAATGATCGGCTGAAAATAGCATATTGCTTAGATCTACGTCTTTAGACATATAAATTCTAGATCCGACCATTTCACCATGATCTAAACACTTAAAACTCTCACACCATTTTTTTTAGATTTCAAATATTCTACACTGCTAAACTAACCAACTCACTATTTTCAGCCATTCATTTTGCGCCTACTTGATAGATGGGCAAAAAGTATTCAAAATATGTGATTTTTGATTTTTAGCTACTTGAAATAATGTAAATCAACTTCAACAGAATGAAATTTGCATTTAGATGTTGTAGGGTTGTATTTGAGTAGAAGGATTCGACCTCGAATCCTTCCGAACGACAAGTCTATCTCTCTCTCTATGTGTATATATTTATATGTATATACACATACACACACATATATATACATATATACATACATATATACATATATATATATACACACACACACATTTATATATTTATATAGAGTTAGACTTGGGTATATGCGGAAGGATTCGAGCTCGAATCCTTCTCACTCAAACTCAATCTTATGACATTCAAATATAAGATCTACTCCGCTGAAGTTGATCTACACTGTTTAAAATAACTAAAAATAAAAGTGTTTTAAATATTTTTTTCTCATCTATCAAGTATGCACAAAATGAACGGACGAAATAGTGAGTTGGTTAGTTTAACGTGTATAATATTTGAAACTTAACAAAAAATAGTATGCGATTTTTTTTAAATGTTCAGACCATGATCAAATGGTGGGATCAATAATTTATATGTCTATAGTCATAGATCTAAGTAAAATAATATTTTCGGCCCTCCATTTTGTGCCTACTTGATGGATGGGCAAAAGTATTCAAAATACTTAATTTTTGATTTTTAGTTACTTTAAACAATGTAGATCAACTTCAACAGAGTGGATCTTGTATTTGTGTGTCGTGGGATTGAGTTTGAGTGCGAAGGACTTGGGTACATGCGGAAGATTCAACACAAATCTTTTCCACTCAAACTCAATCTCACGGCATTCAAATACAAGATCCACTCTGTTGAAGTTGATCTACATTGTTTAAAATAGCTAAAAATAAAAAATCAAGTGTTTTGAATACTTTTTGCCTATCCATCAAGTAGGTGCAAAATAGATCACAAAAAATAGTATTTTACTTAGATCTACATTTTTATACATACAAATTCTCGATCCGATAATTTCATCATGATTTAAACATTTAAAAACCCTCACAAACCAATTTTTGTTAGATTTCAAATATTCTACACCGTTAAACTAACCAACTCACTATTTCGGCTATCCATTTTGCGCCTACTTGATGGATGGGCAAAAACTATCCAAAATACATGATTTTTTTTGGTTTTTAGTTACTTGAAATAATATAGATCAACTTCAACGGAGTGGATCTTTCATTCGGATGCCGTAGGGTTGTATTTGAGTGGAAGGGAGTCGGCCTCGAATCCTGCCAGTATGATACAAGTCTCTCTCTCTCTCTCTCTCTCTCTCTCTCTCTATATATATATATATATATATATATATATATATATATATATATATATATATATATTGGAAAAGTTAGATTCATTCATATATCAGAAGCCACGTACAGGATGGCTATTTGCATATATTAGTTTACTTATGTTAGATAATAGAGAAGGGAGAGGACCATAGCTGTCACCTCCTACTACATCATAACAGAATTAGCAAATATGAGCTATAGGCAGCAATACACTAGTACAGTTACTCATCATGTATCACAATTTGCTAAAATAGAAAGAGACTTCTGGTTCCTATCCAGCTTCCAATAGCATGTCCTCATTAGTTCCCTGATATCCTCATACCATTATCCTGTGTCTCTTTCAATTGGAAGACCTTTTCTTTTCTTTCCTTCCAAATGTGCTAGACTGTAGCCTGAGTGCACTTCTAGCCAGGATGATAAGATTATTCTTCTTCTTGAACCTCTCTTTGATCAATTTGGCCTCTCTGATGGAGCTTCCCCCGAACCTACTTCAGTTTACAAAATATCCAGAGATAGGTAGAAAAGGAGCATTCAAAGAATAAATGCTCAATAGTTTCTGTACTTTTCTTGCAAAGAACGCAAAAGACTGACACCATGTAGTTCATCATGCAGGTAAAGATTGATGAGAGATGAAGTGTGTGTTTCTCCTTTGTGTGCGGATTTATTAATTCGCATTCGAGAACATTTTTAATAGGTAGAAGGCTACCATTGCATAACATAATTGAGGTTTGGGATTAGATTTTATCATGCTGCGTGGACTTCCATAGTTCCATTGCTTTTCTTAGTAACAAAAGATATTATCATCCTTAAAATAATGCACATGTGAAGAGAATTTGGAGATTCTGATTTGTCCTCTCATTGTGATTTCCGGCTGAAGTTCTTTTGCATTTACTTTTTCATAACTAATTATCTTTCCATCAAATCCTTCCCGGAAACCTTGCTATAGGCCATTTAACATGAAAAACTATTCTGCTGAACTTGGTCTATGTTAAAATCAAGAGTTTAATTTTTTTTCTTGTTTTTTTTTTTTTTTTTTTGCAGTTGTTGGAGATTTCGTTCCCATACTGTTTGCATCTGTAAAATGAATTAATAGTAAGATACATGCTTTGATCAGACATTAAGGTTTTTAAGTATCTGAACTCACTTAACTTCTTTATATGTTGTCCAAGTCTTTGTGGACCAAAATCATTGTGTGGATAGGTTTGGTTTATCATAGATTTTGCATGTTCAACAAATTAAGAGGCCTATTCTTCCAAAAGCACAAGATTCACATGCACGCATGTGTGCCTGCTTATTTATTTATTTATTTTGAAAGGTAAAGACTCACACCCCACGCTAAGTATCCAAGCCCAACTCCCCGGTCGACAACAATGGGAATCAAACCAGGAACCTCGCCCTTAGGAAGGAGGAGTGTTAGTGGTGGGCTAACCCGCTTTCACGTACATGCTTATTTATGTATAATCATATATGCATCTACATTGAGGTGTTAGTTTCCTTCTTCTTCTTTTTTTTTTGTTCATTTGGGGTAATGGTGTCTGATGTTTTTTTTCTTTCTATCTGATCTTTTGGCTGCTCATATCTTTGCTTTTGAGGAATTCACTGCAAATGCTGATGATTATGTGCATATAATGTAAATGTGCTGTTTACATTGGCTAAATAACTTATAATGCAACAGATGGCTACTAATGTTCACATTTCTACTTCTTCCACAATCAAACAGTTATTTGATATATACATAGAAAGAAATGCGCAGACTCGTCCCTTTGAAATGCAAGATAGACTTTCATGATACCTGGTTCATGTTATCGTATCAAACAATAATTAACTGATGGCTATAGTTCTTGCTCTTATTCATACATCACATGTCACTTTTAGTCTCACAATGCTGTAGGCCTTCTTCAGTGGTGTAAATCATAACAACTTCCATGAATTACGAATCATCATCTCAATTCAATTGAAGTCTGGTGTAATGTTCAATAAGATGTCTCTTGATTAGAGTTTGGAAATTAAAAATTTATGATATTTTTAGTGTCAGCAAAACGTTACCTCAGCTTAGGTGCTTCTGCTTGTGATCTATCTGTTTGCTGTTGTGGCTGGCTGAGTTCGAGATGAATTGGTACTTCATCATCCTGGGTGCTAGTACCGTCATTTGGGACATGTGAGCCACTAATGACTCTTCCATTGAACCCCCTTCTTGCATTAACCTGAGAACCAGTATTCTGTGCTTAGCATTCCCATAAAGTTCATGTTTTATCATGAACATATAAGAGTTTGGTCTGATCCTTTTCCATTTTTTTTTCCTTTTGATTCCTTTCCATAGATGTTTACCTTATTATGCAACTCCATGTTTTCTTCATGAATGAGGTGTACCTTCTTGCAAAGTTCCGTATTTTCTTGGTGAATAAGGTTTCCCTGCAATGAAACAGGATGAAGTTAAATCTACAAAATATTGGCATGTATCGTAGTAAGGTTACTGTTTTGTTACTTTCAGACCTTCCGATTTAGTTCTTGAATCTCATCCATCAAAATTTGGTCCTGCATAATTGGAGAATATGTTAATTAGTAACGGTGCAGGTGTTAAAGATAATGACGTAAGCACTAAATGGCTTTGAGTCTAAATACCTTTTTCATTCGGATACCATGTAAACTCTGTTCTAGTTGGTTCTCTAAATTCTGTAGATCCTTGACATTTAGCCCGGAAAGCTCTTCTCCCATCAACTGCCTGTCATCATGAAAGCAAAAGCCAATTATTCAAATTTGCATGATTTAGAAAACGTGTGAGTACAAACTGTGTGTTTATACTGCTACATCCTTTTATTTTCCTTAAAAAATATTTTAGAAGAAGGATTCGGAAGAAGTTTCTTGATTCATTTTATTACATAATTTATGTTTTAAGATTCGCATCCTTATAGGATGTAGGGTTTTGTTACCAAGATACTAGGTGAGCATATATTGGAAATTTTCACTCCCGCAAAATTAAAAATTAAATAAAAGACCTGTCACCATAGAGATCGATTGGCATCACTACGTGGAAAAAAACAAAAATTTTAAAATGATCGTATGTGATTTATTCATAATAACTAAAGATAGTGTGATTTTAAGGTCCCATTGTTTCTAATTACCTCTTCATGATGAAAGTGAGAATTTAGTGAATGCCAGGTCTAGGACATTTTCTCTATAATATCATGAAGACGATCTTTTTATTTATATAGATATACACTAAATTATAGAATAACCTTAAAGTGTACTTAACTTTTAATACTTTGTACTATCATGAAGTTTGTATGACTTTTGTATCTTAATAACGTATGTTAGCCTATAGTCGAAAATATAATCATATTCCCTTGTAGCTACATGTGTCTAAAACATGACATTTTTCTCTTCCCATAGAGATTCAACTACTTCTTCATCCTTTGCTTTTCTCCCCCTTCCTCCCCCTATTTGATACCCTTCTTACTAAACCCTAACCCTAAAATGTTTGGGCATGGGCGTCTGTTCTTCTACCATCACCACCTCCTTTCCACCTCCACCACCATTGCCACATCTTTCCTTCTCCGTGATCACCATCTTCTCTCTTTGACATCTATTCCATTTCAACTATCACCTCCTTCTTGCTACCATTTTCTCAAGATGCCATCATTATCTCCCACATCATCATCAACTCTTAGTCCACTCCGTCATATACTCTACATTTAGTGTTGGGTACTGTTATTCTTGAATTTTATTGGGTATCAATTTTATGTATCTTTCTGGTTTGTTCTTGAATGTGAATTATGGGTTGGAGAAGGAAGGGAAATGAGTTAAAGGTATGAGATAGATGAAATTACAAAGTGAAGGGGGATGTGAAACACAGAGACAAAATCATCTTGGAAAAGGTCCACGTTAATAAAAATTATCATATAAGCAAACTAAGATAAAGGATGTTTATGTAAGAAAAGATAATATATCATTTTTTCATTGCAGGCTACAGATTTATATATCATTTATAGGAAAACATGATCTTGGATATGCAACACACAAATCATATTTGCTTAGCTTGTTACAAATAAATAGAACATATGATCTCCAAAGTGATTTGGTAAGCAGATTGATTAGTAAACTTTATGTGTTTTGTCTTAATAATTTTATCTTCCGCTACCTTCTGTTAGAGAAGAAAACAATCTACCTCCATGTGTTTAGTTCTCTTATCAAGTAAAGGACTGAATATCTGTGCAATATGAGGAGCTGTTTGATTCTTGTCGTATGACATTGTAGCAGAAAATGACACATAACCAAGGTCACCAAGAAACTATTTGTATCCAAATCAATTCACAAGTAGTACGAGCCATGGTTCGACCCTCTGACTGTACTCGATCTAGAACCAAGCTGTGTGTGACTTGCCACAATCTAACTGAAGGAGACCTTTGTTTGGAGCACTTTTTAGGTATTATGACAATCTCATGCTTCACACCAACCTTGTGTGAGACCTTTACCAACTTTCCTTCTAGCATAGTCACCTTCACCACTACCTCCATCACTACCAACACCAAATAAGATACATCCCCCATGTTCCTAATCACCATAAACAATAGTATCTTCTCTTCCCTGTGATTGTTGCAAGTACTCCTACCACAACTATGGCATCCACCACATCCTCCTCTAGCAGCATCTTTTGGGCTTTCTTATCTATGGAGGATGATTAATTAATGGATAACTATGCCAGTAAAGATAATTAGATTTTTTATGCGTATTCAGAAGGTCACACGAGGATTGCAACTAACAGTGTAATCCCTTCCATGCCATGTTATAGGGGTATATTTAGGAAATTCATTTTAGTAGGGGTTTTATCTAAAAGGAGTCGCTTGCTATTTACCTTAGTAAATGTTGTTGTTATCATGTATGTGCTATAAAAAAAATTTGAGACTCATCCATTTAATTCTGGGTTGTTAAGGTGAGATGGAGGTAGGAAGCTTTTACAGATGTAAATTATGTACTTCCCATTGTTCGAAATTTTCGAAATTAGAATCAGAATCGACCGTAAATTTTTGGTACTGGAATTGGCCATATCAACCATTTCATCTCGGTGACATCAATCTCGGCCAATTATTTTAAAATATAATTTTGTTCAAAAAATTCATAACATTTTGATATATTTTTGAGAATAGTTGATGGACTTCTAGTCATATTTCGATAAATACTGCAATACACAATAGTTGGTTTAGGTTGGTTCAAACACAAAATATACATGGATAAGGTATTTAAAAGAAATGTTAGTTTTTTCTTTTAAGAATTTCAGATTTTCCTTTTCTCTCTCTTGCTATCTACTTTTTTGACAAATTCACTCTTAATTTTGATTCAATTTCTATGTTAGGGATTGAGAGGAAATTGAGTCTATTTATAGCACCTTAACATACGATTCTCTCAGTCACTGTTCCAATATATAACGACGAACATGCGGGGTGCTGGTCGAAGGCGCAGTTATGATGAGAGATGAGAGAATCCATTATGTGCAGTTTTTATCTTTTTCACTTTTTCCTGCAAATTAGGGGAGCAGAAAGAACCGGCTGATGCTAATTAACTTTTTCGTCTACAAAAGCTGCTACCTACCCCGATATAACTTGAATATCGACCCGTATCAGGCTCCTATCGATGTGACTAATATGAGCCTAATATGGGTCGATATTCATGGTTTAAAATCACAGTACCTTTATCGGGCAATGGTTTCTAATATCAATATCGTTAATATCAGTTATCAATATCAGCAATATGAGCCATATCACCAATATCAGCTCCGATATCGATGGATATTATAGGGGCAGGTGTCTCAAAACCCAATATGTATTTGCCGGAATTGGCTAATATTAGAAACCATGTTTCCAGAATTCTCTCATGTTACAAATTGGATGGTGGGCCCCATGTCTTTTTCTAGACATGAGTGATAATAATAAAAGGAATGTTTCTCCCCACACAAAATTAAAAAAACATATACACACTATCACCACCACCACTGCAGTGTAAGTTTTCTTTCAACATAAGTCAAATAAGAATTTCCCAGAGCATAAGCATAGAAAACTATTGGGTCCCCAAGTAGTAACTGAACTTTCTAAAATAAATTCTTTTATTACCACTAAATATATTTTCTTTGTTCAAAACATAGGTAGAAGGTGGGTGCAACGTACAAATAATGCGGTCTGTGGTAGCATGCAGTAAGCGGTGCATATTGCATATGCGTCGGATATATGGCCATATATGCAGTTTGCTACGCTTTTGGGAATTTGTTTTTAAAATTCAGAAAAATTATATATTAGAGAAAATTAAGAAGAAAAGAAGACAAAAAATGGAGAGGAAGGACATGTCCACAAAGAGGGGAAATAAGGAGAAATAAAGAAAAAAGAACCGGTGAAGATGAGAGGAAACAAAGTCATGGGGGAAGGTAGAGAGGAAAGAACAATCATAATTGTAGATATAAAAGGCACGTTCACATACTCACAAAATAGACTCATAGAATGGAAAAAGATAATGAATTAGGGTTAAAACGGTTGTGAGTAGCTTCTTATGTAAACAGTTTGGATATTTGGTCCAAAACCCTGATTGATCCTACTCACAGTTAAATTTGTCTATATATGCAGGCACTTAGTTATGTGTTTCCATGTAAATTTAATGTGGACACCACAACATTATGACTGCATGCTGAGAATATTCGTTGAAAGTATGCAAATAACATTGGGCAGAGGACTATAATATCATCAACTATTGACATAGAAAAAGATGAGCGATATAAATGTATGGGATGGGCAAAATTGTTAAGAAAATAAACTACAGTATGATCAGTCGTACTACAGACGGTTCACACTCGTTTTTTGAAAATGTGTTTTTTGCAATGAGCTTCTAAAGGTGAAAGAAGTTTTATAAACACTGGATATCTCATTTTTAAGATTAATTTGGATGTGTTGAACTAGATAATGCGTATCATCAATTGAACCCATCTTGGAGTTCTCATAGAATTTCTCACCATAAGGTCTTATAGGAAAATTAGGAAACTTTCCTCTTTTCACAAAAGTTCATGCATCAAGGTGATTATAAATGCATGGTCTGACAAGAATAGAGGTCCCGATCACTTGATTGGTGTTAAATAAACATTCAAATCACATGATGTTTCATACACAATTATTTTAGAGCATGGTGATTATGATGGAAAGTGGAGGTTATCCATTTGTATGGCCCGACATTATATTTTAAACCTCTAACTAGCTAACGAGTCACTTTAAGAACACTTTATTCTACACACATGTATATACACACGCAAATATGTATCTATATGTATGTAGTATGCATGTATGTATTTTTTTGAACGGTAAAATTATTTCATTAATTAAAGAGAAGTACGAAATATTACATTGAATCCAACCTCTAATAATTCTCTCATATGAGAATCAAATCACCTAATACAACTTGGAATAACTCAAAACAACCACAAGGGTGCATTTGGTATGCAGGAATTTACCCGAGAGTTCTAGATTCTCATTCGAAATTTTCGTGTTTGGCATAAATTTATTCGACATTCTTGGGACTGAGTCAAATTGGAGTTGATAAATAGTTATCGACGAGAACGTTGTAGAATCAGGGAGGGAAAAAATAGAATCGGCCGATTCCATCCGATATTGGTCGAGATGAGCCGATTCCGGCCAAATTCCAACCTGAGGCAAAATCTTTCTACTTACCCAGGGTGAGATCAAAAAGGAGAGGTTGTCGGTGCTATAGCAATCGAGAAGGAAAGGTAGAAAAGTTGAGGCTTCATCCTTACAGTCAAGGAGGGGTCGTCGTAGTCGATGGAGTTATTATAGTCGAAGAGAGGAGGGAGTCATCGCGATCGAAGAGAGGCGAGATCTCAAGCTGCAGTCATCGCCTCTCTCTTGGATCAAAGGGTTAGGGTTGGAGTCAGGTTTTTTATTTTAATCCAATATGTTTTGGGTTAGAATCAACCCGACTTATTAAGATAAGTAATATTATAGTTTAGTTGCAAATACCTGAAATTTGTACCTGGCCCATTAAACTTTTAGTCACTTGAAAGAAAGTTTGGAGTTTGTCTTACAAATCTGACCTGAAACTCGACCTCTTTAACTTATTACGGATTCATAATACATTTTGACATTTAACCCCTTAATATCCAATTATAATACACCCTTTTTTGGAAAATGGGACCAAAAATGGTTCTGCAATTATAATACACCTTCTGTTAGCACTTTATTTAATATAGCACCTGAAAAATAAAAATGTCATCTCCTATTTGAAATTACATATATATATAAATACTTTGTTAAAAAATGTTAAAAAATCTTTAAAAGAGGGAATTTGTGAAAAAATATTAAAATTTTTAAAAATGTTAATTGTTAGATTAATTGTTAGGAATGGGAATTTGTTAGATAAAAGGTTCAAAAATTTGTTGCAAAATTATTTCCATGCATATAATTAACTAATAAATTTTGGAATAATTTTTGTTACAAATTTTTTTCTCAGAATCGATTAGGTTCAAAATTTTGTTACAAAATTATTTCCGTCAGTTATTCTTAAATAAAGATGTCAAATGCTTCAATGATCAATATTTTTTTTACAATTTTTAATTATTTTTTAAATTTGATTTTTACCAATTCTGATATCACCGAGACGATTCGGTCGATTCAGCTGATTCAATCGATTTCAATACTTACAATTGTTGTTTGATTCTGATACCGATTCTGAGATTTGGAACCTAGGGAAGAATATTGGATTCTCATGGGAATCAAAGTTTCTTATTTCATAGGAATATGATTCTCACTATGAAAGATGAGTATTCTATATTCTCACATGAGGGGAATTCATAAAAAAATTATTTTTCAAAACAACCTTATTTATTCTTCTCATTTTTCATCTCTTTCTTGTCTTGTTGCTAACATGCAATCATTGCCGCCAGTACAACCACTGACAGCTACCGCAACTGCCACCACACCTGGTGATTGTTGATCGTCGTTCATTACCATCGCCACCCCAATTGTTGACTGCCACGCTGACCGTCGATCACCAACCACAACGCCACTGACCACCGATCACCGACTACCACCATCATCTGAATTGTAAACCATCGCCGCTGATCACCAACCACCACCGCCGCCATCCCAATCACCCGTCGACCACTGCCGGCACCCGCCAACCACCGCCGCACCCGCCGACCACCGCCACCCCAATCGTCAACCACCATCGTTGACCGCCACCACCGATCGCCTGTCGGTGTCGCTGTCGGTGGCCACCATCACTGCCACCCAACCACTAAAGCCATTTTCACCACTTTACTTATTGTTACTAACCTCTCACTACAATTAGTTTGGAATGATATTCGTGAAAATATGTTTAATGTATCAAACAGAAGAATAGTTTATTGACTGAAATATCTTAATTATACCAAACATGATGGTGCAATATTCCTAGAAATTTAATGCCTAAGAATTCCATTCCTAAGAGGTAGGAATATTGCATTTCATGTATCAAACGCAAGGTTCTAAATATCAGATATTGGGATTGTATCGGATATGGGTTTTTCATATCGAATATCAGATATCAGGGGAAATATCGGGGATACGAGTGCATATCCGACGTTCATATCAGACACTATATATAATAAAATATTAATAACTTTAAGTTGGTTTAGTGTCATATATATGCATGTAATATGCATGCAAAGATGGTAAAAAATAATCTGCATTTGCACGCAGTCGTGGGTCATGCAATAAGTTATTTCATGAAATTGAAAAATATAAAATTAGAAGTTGTATCATCTACTTACCTGGAAATTGAGCGTCGTCATTGTTAATTCACGGAGGAGAAAAATTAGGGTTCGTATTTTTATCGAGCTTTAATGATGCTAACAACACTTATATAGTCGGGTGACAGATCAGGTTTGGGTTCAATGCTGATGGGTTCAAAAAATGAACCCAATTAAAATAAATCCATATCGACCGATTTTGCGCCGACTCATATCGTCAATTTATCGGTCAATATTTCAAATATCGGCCATTTTTTGCTGCAAACGATATGGGCGAATAATTTCCCATATCGTATCAACAGCAGGCAAAAATGAGATATCGACCGATATCTCGGCTGACTCAGCTGATATTTAAAACATGGATCAAACCACCCAAAGGTCATCATAAAATAGTCATTCACTCGCTAAAAAATAGCGCTCCGAGATTCATCTTAAAGAACTTCAATCCATTTTGCTAAATTTACTACTTGAAAGAAAAAAATAAGAAATAAAACATTTAGTCTCCTTGTAGATCATTATAACTCAAAACCTGAATCAATTGCATCCACTGAATTAAACAAAGTCGATCCTCTTATAGATCTAAGATTAATTGAATCTATTGACCAGAGCTCTAAAGAACAGATACTCCAAAGTGAGTGTCATGTCTGTGTGGGGCACATGTCAAGACATAGACACTTGAATGCCACTTTCTCGATAAGTATCGAACACTCCGAGCCAAGTCAGATTTTAAAATCTACAAAATTGCGTGTCCAAGCAGTGTCTGCTTTAAATAAAGATTACTTGTTAGATCCTAGGAGCCGTGTCAGCTTAAATAGAGATCCCTTGTTGGATACTTAGGAGCTATATATCGCTTAAACAAACATGGGAAAACATTAGTCTTTGATATAAGCCAATATATGTTGGTATAACCTAAACATTTCAGTACGAGTTGAGAGATTGTCTAAATTCTTTCTTTTGTTTGATTTTCTTACTTGATTAAAAGTTTTAGATGTAAACCTTTGAGATTTTATTTTGTTTTCATTTAATATAAAATATTCTATAGCGAGTTTTGATGTGTATTATGTATAAATAAACACACAATCATATAACCGTGTCTCCATATCCTACTATTTAAGCATTTTCCGTGTCATTGTGTCCTGTCATGTGTTGCATGTTCGTGTCCATGATTCATAGGATCTGAGCGATGATTAAGTAAAAGATGATGCCAACCTATTGTAAATCCAAACCCTAGATGAGTATTAAGTATCTCAAACAACTACGAAATCGTTAATGAGCGAAACTATTGATCTTCTCATTAATAGCAAACCTAAATATAACACACTCCCATGGATAATCCATAGTATTCTCACATGAGAGAAGACAAGATCGTAAAGGGAGTCAAGATGATTAGGATCGCTAGCCTAATGCTACTTGGTACGTGCATCGCTTTGGTACGTAGTACAAAGAGTGCAATACGGTGGGGGTAGCACTCTTCAGATACTTAGTTGGAACAAAATACATTTACCTGACACAGGAAATGATTTTTGAAAAGTTGTGTGTTACGTAGGCACACCACATATCTAATGAAATATTGAATATTCAAATAATTCTTAGGCATACCACACAGACCTTTTCTTTTTTAACCTTTGGATATAAGTGTTTTTTTTTGTTTCATTACTTTATAGTTCATTTCTATTTTGGTTCACCATTTTTGCTGCTCTGGATCGCAAATGTACCACAAATTGGAACACGTGATTTGGAACGAAAATTGTTTAGGGTTTCGCGAATTCGATAACCCTGCACTAGCCACCCCTAGTAGTTGAGATCATACTAAGTCTTGCAAACTTTCTGTCCCTACTGCGAAGATGAACGGCGAAGAGTAATCTTTACCGCAAATCAATTCCTGAATCTCAACCTTCATCACATGAGATTCTCTCCAAAATGCTTTCTCAACTAGGAGAGACAAAGTCTTAGTCGGAGGAACAAAGAGGGGGAGGGGGAAGCCGCAGAGTCTCTAGATTTTTTAAGAGTATATATATGTATGTATGCGTGCATGTTGCATGCAGGGATTCACACTCATTCGTAACATTTGTATGTATATAAATAGACACATAAAACTGCATATATGTAATCTCCCATATGCATACATACACAGAAGCACGCGCGCGTGTGCGCATGTGTATTCTCCATGTGCACACGTGTATGCGCACCCTGTCATAAAAATTTTTGTTAACTTTTTAAAAGATAGATTTATTTCTTTAATAAATTCTCTTTGAATGTCTAAATATTTGTAAACTTAACTTGTAATTCTATTTTTCGTACACGTGGTAAACCTTGAAATTAATTTGGTAAGTTTAAGGCGTCTAATTAATTAATTCTATTTGGCATGCCAATAAAAGTATAGAAGTATGGGATTCTTTGGCATGCGATACATGATTTGGAGATTCTCTCTTTTCAACAATCAAGAAGAATCTCATCAAGGTTGGTTTTAGTTTGGCGTTTGTGATGGTAAGTTCTTGATACTGATACCTCAGCCACAATGCTAAAAATCTTATTAAAATTGATGAATAGGTATCTTAATCTAGACTGAAAGGATATCATAACACTGTCAAGTGATTGGGGAACCAACTGAGAAATGAGAGTTCATAAGAACCATGGTTAAAATCTCAAAATCACGTATTGGTATTAACCAATGAATTTTAGCATTAATATCGTCAATATTGGTGATCAATATCGCCCTCTGATAGTGGTCGATAATATCGTGTTAGGTACCTCAAACTCTGATGTGGCCGATATGTATCGGAATTCATCTGGAATTTGGCCCATATTCGAGACTATGATGAGAACGCTTGGGGCACATTGTAGGTTATAGTTAGAAGCTATTCATTGGATACTGCTAACTATGGATGGAGAATTGGCATCTAAGTTTTGAAGATGCACTACTGGAAGGAAATTCAATGAAATAGTGACCAGACATAGGTGGTGCGGCATGGAAAGAGCCGATCCTTAAGTATTGCACATTAGCCACTAGTAAAAAGCTGCAGTAGACCACAATTAATGATGATCTTTAATTAGGCCTCAGGTTTTGCTAAATCACCAGGAAACTCCTCTCCTGTTAACAATAAAAAATATTTATTAGCCAGTTTCACCATTGAATCTCAAATGCATTACCTTCGTTAAATTGTTATTGCCAATTATGAAGATTTATATATTTAACATCGACTATAGACCCTGTTGACTGTATTTATATGATTATCCCTATTAGGTCTATTTATGTGGAATGTAATTGGGGTCTACTTGAAACACACATATGTGAAGTCTTTTCTGTTCTTTGTGTGTTTGGAGATTTAGGTTTCTGGTAAGCATTTGTCTACATTATTATTGCGACTCATGTGTTCAATCCTCAAACATGCAATCAAAGGTATGAGGTAGCTATCTCTTTCCTTGACTAATGTAGACGAAGCTTTAGAGCTTCAACAGAGGAGTTGTACCCATGTTGGATACATAACATAATGATGCGGACGTCGGAACGAAAGCAAGACACGTGTATCAATGGAGATAGAAGCGCACAACACCGACAAGTATTGGCTCAAGTGAAATTTGACAAAGAGATGCAATTTTCATTTTACTGTATTTTTGGTTATTTTAGAGTTTTAGTTTATTTTAGTTACTTTTGTTTTAGTACCACATCGCTTGTAGGGTGGAATTTCAGTTTTGTAAAGCCTATTTAAAGGCTCCCATATTATTAATAAAAGGGATGAAGAATTGTGATTAAGATTATTGAGTGAGATTGATTTCCTCTCAAAGTTTAGGAGTAATCCTAATTATTCTCATATCAAACTCTAAACTTCTCTATTCTTTCCCAACTCCACAGCCGCCATCAACATCTCTCTCCTGTGCCATCTATTTGTCTCTCTGTGCTCCTCCATCTCGTTAACAACGCTGAACCCACCATCACCTTAGCACCATCATCAACCTCACACCAACACTCTCTCCCTAACATCGTCTCCATCTCCACAACAACCTCCCTCAGCCCCTGCAACCTCATCTCCCTCTTCCACATCTGCGCGGCCACGAGCCAAGGTACCTCCAGCCGTCGCAACTTCCGTCCAATTGCAACCCTTTCCCGACCACCCATCTCCTTCCCTTGCTACCAAGTTGCCACAGCCGCTTGCTATTCCTCCCCACGACATCGACAACACCTCCTAGGTCACCGGCGTCCTCACCAACCATCTCGTCACCGACCCTCGACTTCCTTGCGCCGCTGCCTTCCGTCTTCACCTGCAACACCGCAAGGAGGAAGGAGAAGTGGATAAAGAAGAAGCGGATTTGAAGAAAACCCGACCCGATCCGCTTCAAGAAAGAAGAAAGAGTTCGGGTTTAAGTTGAGAAACCCAAACCCGTTTGCTACAGTAGCAAGATCCACTTGCTACAGTAACATGTCTAGTGCTATAGTACAACCCGGACCTGTGCTATAATAACAGGTGTATAGAACATACCCGCTAGTGCAATATTTTCGTTTATGGGTCGTATCTCTTATATTCAGTGTTCGATTTAGGTGTTTTTCGAGGCGTTATGATCGTGATGATGAGCTCTACGTGTCAACATCCTCTACATGTCACTGAGGTCTCTGTAATCCTCAATAAGTAATTTTCTTTAATACGGTTTATTTATTTGTGAGTTAAAATTTGCCTCTATTATTTTATCGATTATATCTATTCCTACAAATACTGTGTGACTGTGAGATTATGTCACCTTGTGTTTGTTGATCATAATATTGATTATATGAGCTTTGCCATCGTAGTTGAGTAGTTGCATCAGTGTATTTTAGATTTAGAATGGTACTACTGTGACTGAACATTTTGTTAAAATACATATGTTGCATTATTAGTTCTAATTATTTTCCTACGTAAGATTGTTTGCTGATGGAACGGAGCGAAATTTTATTTTATCACTGATTTTTCATTCACACCCATACATGTTTCACATCATTTTGGTGTAGAGTACGGTTAGGTAGAATTTGCATCACGTAGGCATTTGTTAGGAGTTTTACTACTTTTTACATTTTATAAAAAACTTGCATTTAGATTTAAAAGAAAAAAATCATCTAATTTAGATTGCATCCCTTCATTTTCATTTAGACTTTGTGTAGTGCATGCCCACCCGTGGTGGTCACCCATATCTGTTAGGATAGTCTAGCAAATCTTACACCACCCCAGTGGATCCCCAAATATTATAACAATGTTCACCGAGATAAATGCTAAGCTAGAAGCCCTTCAGACATTCAATGAAAGGTTGATCAAAGTGGAAGCCACAGATGACCAAATCCCACTTAGAAACAACCGACTTAACACTGACAATCCACCTAATCCCAATGCTCAATATCTAAAAAGCATCAAGATTGATGTCCCTAACTTTAAGGGACATCATAACCCACAGTTTATAGATTGGACACTCCATCTAGACGGTATTTCACATGGTACAAACTCTCCCAGTTAATTTCATTACAAAGATAAGATCAGGTGTGATGTGCTCACCATGAATGTGGGTCAAGTCATATTAGGTAGACCATGATTGTTCAATAAAAATATCACCATTTATGGTTGATGCAACATATGTCAATTTGAGCATGAGAGTAAGCAGATTAAGCTACTGCTCTTGAGGTCCAAGACTAGATAACCCAAACAGATATTCATTTTGGCATTGCTGCCAACTTCACCCTCCCCAACTCTCATTGTTGCTGCTCTCTCCTTACCTCTCACTAGTCATGCATACCCTATTCACAAACTGTTTACTCTCTTACTGCAGACACTATTCTGTTATAGTATATTTGAGTCTGCATCTACATTTGCATCACAAAAATATGTGCACAAACTACACAAAGAGATCAATGATTGAAATAAACAGCGCAACGCGAAGCCTGCTTTATGAACTGAAAATATAAAAATATTTAAAACTTTTAAGTCAGCGATTATGTGATGGTTCGAATTTATCCGAAATGGTTTCCTTCGGAAACTGTTAAGATGTTGCATGTTCGCAGTGCTGGACTTTTTAAGATCTTGAATAAACTGAATTACAATACTTATGTTATAAATCTTCCTAAAGATTATGACACTAGTTGTACTTTTACTGTTAATGATTTAGTAAATTACAAGGATTTTGATTGTAGCCTATTGGTTGTTGAGCCTTCTCTTAAGTCATTCTCTTAGAGACCCCATTTACCTCACTCCTAGATATTCATCCCATTACAACAGAGATGGTTGATAAAGTTTTAGAGGGCGAGACTATCACTACCAAAGCTGGTGGAACTCACAGGTACTTGAATCATTGGAAAGGAACGGCACCGACTATTGATTCACTACTAAATTGAGGTAATTTGTAGCGGACTGATCCAATACAGCAGGGGAGCACTATTCCACATGACTCGACATGGTCGAGTCTTCTCCCACCCCGGGAGAATGATGCAGACATCGGAATGAAAGAAGGCATGTGTATCAATGGAGATGGAAGCGCGTAACACCGACAGGTATTGGCTCACGTGAAATTTGACCAAGAGATGTAATTTCCATTCTATTGTATTTTTGGTTATTTTAGAGTTTTGATTTATTCTAATTTACTTTTGTTTTTAACAACAGATCGCTTGTAGGGTGGAATTTCAATTTTGTAAAGCCTATTTAAAGGCTCTCATATTATTAATAAAGGGGATGAAGAATTTTGATTAAGATTATTCAGTGAGATTGATTTCCTCTCAAAATTTAGGAGGAATCCTAATTATCCTCATTATTAAAACCATATACTTCTCTCTATTCTTTCCCAACTCCACAACCACCATCAATATCTCTCTCCTATGCCATCTCCTTGTCTCTATGCTCCTCCATCTTGTCAACAACGTCGAACACACCATCATCTCAATACCATCATCAACCTCACACCAGCACTCTCCCCCAATATCATCTATATCTCCATAACAACCTCCCTCAGCCCCTGCAACCTCATCTCTCTCCACATCTGCACGGCCACGAGCCGAGGTACCTCCAGTCACCACACCTCCCGCAATTCCAATCCCTCCCCGATCACCCATCTCCTTCTTCCCTTGCTACCAAGCCGCCACTGCCGCCTGCTATTCTTCCCCACAACATCGACAACCCCTTCGAGGCCACAGGCGTCTTCGCCAACCATCCCCGTCGCTGACCCTCGCCTTCCTCCCTTGTGCCATTGCTTCGGTCTCCACCTGCAACACCACAAGGAGGAAGGAGAAGCAGATAAAGAAGCGGGTTTGAAGAAAACCCGACCCAATCCGCTTTAAGAAAGAAGAGTTTCGGGTTAAAGTTGAGAAACCCAAATCCGTTTGCTACAGTAGCAAGATCCACTTGCTACAGTAAATGTCTAGTGACCTGTGTTACAGTAACGGGTGTACATAATAGACCCGCTTGCGTAAAGTTTTTGTTTATGGCTCATATCTCTTACATCTGGCGTCCGATTCAGGTGTTCTTTGAGGCGTTACGATTGTGACGACGAGCTCTACATGCCGTCATCTTTTACAGGTCACTGAGATCTTTGTAATTCTCAGTAGGTAATTTTCTTTAACGCAGTCTATTTATTTGTGAGTTGATATCTGCCTCTACTATTTTATCGATTATATCTGCTGCTGCAAATACTGTGAGATGGTGAGATTCTGTCAACTTGTGTTTGCTGATTATAATATTAATTATACAAGCTTTGCCATTATAGCTAAGTAGTTACATCAGTATATTTTAGATTTAGAACGGTACCAATATGACTGCATATTTTGTTAAAATCCATCTGTTACAATATTAGTTTTAATTATTTTCTTATTCAAGATCGTTTGCTGGTGGAACGTAGCGAAGTTTTGTTCTATCACTGATTTCTAATTCAGACGTACACGTTTCACATCACATAAACTTTAACACTTTGGTATGGAATGGGCCATAGGTGTTGGATATAGTTTTTTTGATGTGCTCCATGTGGGTGTATTGGATAAAAGTCCTATACTATGAAAATTATGACAGATAAAGGAGTCCTTGCTTGTCATTTTATGCTTGGAGATTTAGGTTTCTGATGTAGCTTTCATGCACACCATTATTATTGCAGCACTTGTTTTCAGTCCTCAATCACAAGTGATCTAAGCTTTGAATTGTGAGTTCTCTCTTTCCTTAACTAATATACATTGATACTTTGGCATTTACTGGATAAGTGTTAGACACACATATATATCCTATGCGGATGTATTGAACACATGTCCTATACGATGAAGATTAATAAATTAAATTGACTTTTAAATGGTGTGGTTGAGAACTCTATGTGACCTATAGATGGTTTTTTTTCCTTTTTTGTTATTAGGATAGATTTGTTCCAGTGATACTGCATCATAGGTTTTCTATATTAGTTTTCTCATATATTTCAAATGTACATGGCATGTTAACTTGTTTCAAGCTAATTGACAATGTTACTTTGGGGAACACGTCCTATACAATGAGATTGTTTCATATTATTTGATATGCATTGTGTGTGTTTTAGTGATACTGTTATGTATCAATCATATTTTTTGTAAGAAAATTATTTTGTTCAGTGCCCCATATATACTGTTAGTGTTGTTACCATATTTAGCCATAATAAAACTATATGTGTTATATTTTATTTGGTGATTATTAAATAAATTTTAATGGGCAAAATTATGAGTTTTATCTTAATTAATTATGAGATAATTAATTAGCTATGAGATATCAAGATCCATAAGTCGTATTGTATAAATGTCTGGCAATAATTAAGATGTAATTTCGAGTTATCAGATATGTAAAATCCTTGTACCTTATATTATGATAACTAAATTAAGCTTGGGAGAGCTCTGTTAGACTAGTTGCTGTATACGTGCAGTGATTGCATGACTGTCATACTTCTTGCGATATAAGATGTCATCTTGCTTCATACATTGGGTACATTAGGAATAAATTGACAAGCTGACAATGGAAAACTTGTGCAAATATTGATATTGTTAAGATAAGACAAGTTTTATTTGTAATACATTTTATCCTCAGACATGAGAGATCCATGGTAGGTCTCATAACGAATGATTACACTTTGAATCACCAATACATTTTAGTTAAATTAATTAACCACTAAAGTGGTGAATTGGGGTAGATAGATATTATTTATATCTTATGCAATTTTCAACATGGAATCTACTAATCTTATGAACACCTATTAATAGATATTAGTCAATTGGGCATCTAAATTTCTGGCCATGTGACACTACAAATTAGATTTGCAAGAGCCCAATTGAGCCTAATATCTAATATTGGGCTGAGTGTTAAGTATAGGTTGGACACTGGCCATCTTTTTTCAATGGTTAACATTGGATGTTAGTAAGTAGATAAGTAGATTGTAATTGCATAAATGAGTCTTTGTAATCTGCATGACTAATCCTCATTGGTTATTAGGTTGACTATTAGATGTGTCAAATTAAGAAATTAATCAAGTCCCATTTGAGACTAACTGAAAGACTAGTTTGGATTAGATAGTCTCAAATTGATTAAGTGTTGAATCAATTGAGTCAATTAGGGTTATTGGATTATTCGTTGAGACCTAATAATAAACATAAACCTGAACCGGATATGTTATTCATTTAGGATCTTTTGGATATTGATATGATAATATCTAGCGGGATCTAATTTTTTCAAATCTGGTGAGGATATATATCCTATTGTGATTGGATGAGATCAAGTGATTAAATAAGATTTAGTTCTTAGACAACACCAGTATGATAAGATTGGACCAAAGGTTGATTATATAAAGGAAGGAGCCAGTGGATTGAAATGAATTATACATTCTCTCTCTCATAGAATCACCTCTCCTACCATCTACCACCAAGCTAGTCTTAGGTAATAACAATTGGAGGCTTAACCTCGATTAGATCGAGCAGGAAGTGCGTGATGTTAGTCAAATCTAGGCTAGAACAGAAAAATCTAGAGACTCATTGTAAGTATTTGTTAATTTCTATTTGTCATAATTAACAATTTTTTGATTTATAACTGATCGCATCACTACTTTCGCCTCCACCTACATATACTTTATGTTATATGGCCAATTTTCTTGAACATTTGCACGACCATGTCCATATAATGTAATGCTATGTCCATATTCATTAAAATTCACCTTATAGCGTCCATATCATTTCCCTTGACAAGCACTTTTGTAAACAAGTTCCATTTCTAAGGTCCTTGTGAGATCTCAGTTCCTTTTTGAATACAACAATAGCTTACTTTTCCTATTTTTATCTGAATCCGCACGGCAATCATTTTCAGAAACAATTGTCCAATCCTTTTTCCATATCCATTTAAGACTTTGTTTAAGCCCATCACTCCTCTTCTTGGAACATAGGTTCTTGTTTCTTTTTTTTTTTTCTTATCACTTTTTTTTATCTTCACATACTAGGCCATCTTCCATTTATGATTTCCTTGTACCTTTTTTGTTTTCTAGTCTGAATGGGAGTATGTTGTCTTTTTCCCTTCCAAAGAACTCCGATGCATCATTTTAATCTAGGGTCTGCCAAGAAGTTATTCTACATTTTGACCCTGGTTAGTTATACTCTTGTAGCATGCCGAAAGTAGTTGTTTGTTATATTGCATAGTGGCATGCCGACCTCATATTCGTAAAAACTATGTTTTGCCGTGGTTTATCCTGCATAATTTAATGATGAGAACCTGTATTGCATTGTCAACCCACTTTGTTTTTTCGTTCCATTTCATCAAACTCGCTTGCATATCCTATGAGAAACTAATTATAGAAATCTATGTATTTCCTCAAGTAAACTAGCATTTTGGCCTGCCGTCTCTCACAAATTTATAGAGAAATGTTTCGTTTTTTTTTTTATCAAGAATTTGTGGTGGTTTCTAGAATATACATAAGGACTTCAACCAAGACATTATGTCACAAGGACTTGCATTGAGCTAGCTTTGCGAACATATTGGTAGAGCATAAGCTTGCCATATCTTTCTTCTGATATCACAATATCCTCCTTCGAAATTCTTTCAAGCTAACTGCTAATACGCTATGTTTCATGAAGGCTTATCCATGTTGGATATATATCAGATGCTAGGACACTTAATGGATAGTTGGTGGATACATCCAACAATTAAAGACATATAAGAGATATATCCTAGACTAAGAAGATAAAAGTTTAGTGCATGGATTATAGGTTCACAATTCTTAATTAAGTTTTATTGTTACTATAGTAACTACTGATTTTTTTAAATTTAAGAATATTTTATATATCTTAATTATTGTGTTACTTTAACCATTTTAACATTAATTCACATAGATATACAATTTATCATTGCCCTATCCACTACCCATGTTGTATCAGTATCCTTTATCCATACCCAGCTAATAAGCATTATGAGCATGCAATGGAAATGACTGTTTAGTCACGTGATGTTCATAATATGGTGGGACAGGCTAATGAAGGATTTAGCAGTATAACAAATATAATCTCACTCCATTGAGGGCTAAGCAAAATGCAGTTTGGGCATGAAAACCTGGAGATGATCATTGATGTGCTTATAATGGTTTCCATATAAAACGTGAAGGTAATTTGAGCATGGGTTATGATTCTCTCAGAGGCATTAACATCGTATGTGTATAATTGTCTAAAGCATTCACGTGTCAGTTGGTCGAGTGGGAGCATTTCATTCTGCTCTCCTTTTCTTCTTGAAGATATATGATGGGATGAGCTAGCTCATGGTGTATACTTAAGTAGCTGAGCTGATAGAAGGATTTCAACAGAATTATCGTGATGTTAATGTTATTCTTGGAGACTGCCACGTAAAGGTGGTTATGCTTTGTAATGGAAGCTGTTAAGAAATAATATATGTATAGAGGAGGTTTTATGTAAGAAAACCATATTTATAGACTTCCAAAGTTCTTGGAAAGTGAAAGGTTATTCGGTTGTAACCTAATATCAATTATTGGTTTAACTGAAAAGTGAGGTTGGTGATAGTCAACAATGAAGGCATGCTTAGTTACATCACTTCATGAGGAGTTTTTAAGACATGCTTTGCTGGATTGGTCAAAGATTTGAGTGATTGTTACTCACGTCTGAGAAAAAATAGCCAGGTTGGTTTAGTCATGAAATTTTATACAGGAATTTGAATCAAGGACAGACTTGCTACCTTCCAACTTCATATCCAAAGGCTTGGTACCTATTACAACATGGAGTAAAAGCAGACCTACAGAAGCCCTAGAATACCTATGACAAGTTCATGTTGAGACCTTAGAACCAACCAAAGAACAAACCCTAGATGCGCAAACACGCACACAAAGAGAGGGAGAGGATTTACGAGGTTTGGCAAGATGACTACGTCCTCGGGACAGAAGAAAGAGATCTATTGATGATTTACGCAAGATTAAGAGGATTATACTTGGTTCACTCAAGAACACTCACAAGCTCAATCTCACAATACAATGGATTCTATCCTCTATTTATAGGGAGAAGAAGAAACCCCAAACAGCTCCAGGTTGGATCCAGAATTACTTCTCACGCGACTGTGGCCGATCGACCGACCCAAGTGTGCTGTTGACTGACTGCGCAAAGTCTTGCAAGACTGCAGGACTTACTGAAAATGTCAAGTCGGCCGACCAAACTGAGTTCCTCTTTCTTGTGCACCATCGGTCGACCGTTCGGTCGATCGATTACAATTCTTGTATATGTCGGTCGACTGTACGGTCGACCGAACCTCTGGCATAGAGTTAAAAAACTCTATTCTAGTATTTTTGCCCTCTTTATGTATTCTCCAGCTCGGTGAAGATTTTTTAAATCTGAGCCGAACTCCAATGAATTCCTGGCGAAAATGACACATGATCTCGACTTGAGCATTCATGGCAAAATTTGCACAATCTCGGCGAAATTGACTCACGATCTCGACCAATGTTCTAAAAAGCGGTTTCAGTGCGCGCGCGGTCTGGGAGCGCATAATGCTTAAACGGTTTAAACGGTGATTAAACGGATTACACGTTTTATTATTATTTTAATATATAATAATATGATAATACTTAAAACATGGAAATATGAGTTCTATAAACTCTAAAAAAAGCATAAAAGATATGGTAAACATAACTTGAAAAGTTAAATTGGTAGAACAAAGAAGAATTTAAAAGTAACAATGACAATCAGTTCGAAGTACATCAATGTACCTCCTCCTCCAACAACTATAGTTAAAAAATGCTTTTTAAATGAACAAATATATGTATTTCTTTCAAAAAGCAACATACTTCCAACAACTTTGGTTCACTGCTAGATGCAACTCTATCCTACCCACGCTTGAGGCACTTATCAGCCTATTAAAAGAAACAAAGACCATTGGCAAGAACTTGGGTAAAATACGTGCACGCGAGGGGGGAGAGAGAGCTAACCAAGGGAAGGTCGTCGTTGACGCATGAGAAGGTCATTGTTGACGCTTTGTTGCTGACCAGAGAGTTAATCACAAGGGGAGATCTTTGTCGACAAAGAGGGAGGTTGCAGTGGGAGGATCAACCGCAAGGGAAGGTCATCGTCGAAAGGAGAGTTCGCCATAGGAGGATTAACGCTTTGTGAACTTCTTCGTCGTCGAGCTTCGGGAGCTCTAATTTCTCAGGAGGATTGTCGCCGCTGTGAGCTTCGAGAGCTTCAGATAAAATTAGGACTTCGGGACCTTTGTCGTCTCGTCGCAGTGAGCATCGAGAGCTTGTTCGTGAGATTCGGGAGCTTCGTCGTCGCCGCAGGAGGATCGAGGATGCGGATATTAGGGCTCGCGAGCCCTAGTTCTCCAACACGTGACAATTTATATTCTCAATTATTGGATCGGGTTTGAGTTCAATTAGTTTAATGGATTCGAAATTCGAATCTATTTAGAAAATAATTGAATAACGTTTAAACGGACGCTAATTAATCACCAATTAGACGCTTAATCATCGCTTAAGCGAATTAATCACTTGACTGAGTAATCGGACCGCTTTCTTCAAGTTCTGCTCGGTTTCAGGCCGAAAACATTTAAGCGGACGATTAATCGACCGCTTAAACCTTTTTTTAGAACACTGATCTCGACTTGGCCAAAAGGACCAACCAGTTCCCAATGAATCACCAGCACTTTACAATTGATTTCAATTGATCACACCGGATCCAAAGTGAGTTTGTCGTCCCCTCAGACAACTCTCTCAAAACTCCAATATCAATTGTTAAAATTACAAGTTTCAGCTCAGCCATCCAAATAGAATGAACCAAACATGCATTCCCAACACTCCACCAAAGAGAATCAACACCATATGAGCCGACCAACAAACGTGTTTACAACTCAGTAACTGAATGGAACACCATTCCAAATGACCTCAAGAAGAACCCAATAGGAGTCAACGATGACTCAACAACTGACTGACACCAATCCAAATGTCTTCAAGACGGTCCAACCAAATCTGAGTAGAGCACACCACATAACCAACTTCAGCTCAACAAACTGGATGCACACCCCCTTATGCAGGCTCAACTATCTTCTCACCGAAGTTCAAATGTTCATCGAGATCAGAACTCTTCACTTTACGTGAAGTTCAAATTTCAGCTTCGCTGCCAATTCTTGAGGGCCCAATAACCCAAATAGCTTCATACGAGCTGCACCTCCAAATGGTTGCGCCATCACGGCTGCCTAAGTACCCTCTGCCCAAGGGATCAAGCCTCTCGTAGTTCATCTAAATGAGCTCCACCGAGCTCAACAAACTCTCTTCTTTGCAGCAATGAACCCAACTAACCGAATCATATATCCCTTATCAACATGAGATACATGCTTTACAACCCACCTTTGCGGATTCTCTTTGGTTCCTTTAGCTGCATTTGAACCATCTTTTTCAACATGCTCAGTTCTATATCGACTACTCGATCTCCACCCAATGTCACAACCGATGGAATCCCAAATAATACTGAACCAACTGGACAATGTGGAGTAGCATCAAGCTTCACTCGTGATACTTCTGACTTGGTCTTCATTGTCTCCACCTGCTGGGAGACGGTAGGCTTCACCATTGAATCCTCATCCAATGTGACATGTCTGCTCGAGACAAACTCTTTGTTTTTCGAATTTCATAACTTGTAACCTTTCAAGTCTTCTTTGTATCCCAAAAACACCAATTTGTTCACCTTAAAGTCCAACATGTTTTTCTTGATATCAACATAGGATGGACAACTAAATACTCTAAGTGAACCATGATCACGTGCAGCTCCACCTGACCAAATCTTTAAAGGAGTCTTATCTCTTATCGCAGTTGTCGATATCCTATTAAGAGATGACTAGCATACTCAATCGCCTCAGCCCAAAACGATTTGTCCAACAATGCATTAGATAACAAATATCGAAGCGTCTACAGCAAGGCACGCTTACCTCTCGGGCTACACTATTTTTTTCATCTGTGAAGTGGGTCTCAATACCATTGTTCTGATCAAATTGCAGGAAAGAATCCTTGTACTTCTCAACATGATAATACCAGAGCACCTTGAGCTTCTTACCTGTCTGATTTTCCATCAGATTCTTTTACTTTGCTAACAACTCTAGGGCTTCAACTCTCTGTCTCATAGGGTATACCCAACGTGCCTAGAGTAATATACAACAGAGATAAAGTACTGATGGCCTCCAAGTGATGCATTCTTGCTAGGACCCCAAACATCCACGTGAACACAATCAAGATCATGCAAATGGTGAGTATTGGTGCCAAATTTCACCTTCTTCTTGTCCAGAACACTACTGTCACGTGCTTCTAAATGGCAGGTCGATGCACCTCCTAATACTTGATCTGATTTCAAGCCAACTTGTCCATGCACACTGTGCCATGATCAGATAGAATCATCATCCAACTGTCCTGAAGACGCCAACCCAGTAACTATACTGCCTATCATGTAGTACACGTTGCGTCTAATACCCTTCAGAACAATCAATGAGCCACTAGACGTCTTGAGAACGACTTCTAAGGCCCTCCGCTTTCAAATCTCCAACGGAGATCAAGTTCTTCGTCATACGAGGGATATATCTCACCTCCTTCAACGCTCTCAATGTCTCATCATACATCCTGATGTGAACTGTATCCTTACCAACCAACCAACATGTGTGATCATCTCCTATTAACATCAAACCGCCATCCAGCTCCTCAAAGCTAGCAAACAACTCTCATCTAGGACAAATGTGTTAGGTATAGCCCGTATCCAATATCCATTCAGATACATATGAATGACAACCTGATGGTGTAATAGAAAGTTAGAAGTAAGAAGAGTCAGAATCATTACCATCTGATTTCACGACATTGACCTCTGATCATGACTCCTTCGACTTATTGAGCTTTGGACAATCACTTTTTCAGTATCTTTTCTCTTTCTAGAAGGCACATTAATCTTTTTTCAATTTGCGATTATCAACCATGGGCTTCCAATTGGATTTCTACTAATTTTCTCTTCTTCGGTTTGGAGTACTTTCTCTCGCGGTTAATACCTCTGCTGATGTGTCACTAATCTTTGTCCTTCCTCCTTAGTTTGAGATTCACAAGAGCAATGGTCACTTCCTTGTAGCTAAGAGATATTCTCTCATTGATCAATATAAGCACAAAGGTTCGTATCTTTCGTTAGGGAGAACTCAACAATATTAATGCCTTGTCATTATTATCGATCACTACATCCAAGTTTGCTAAATCCGCGAGAAGATTCGTGTAGATGTTGATGTGTTCACTAATGGAGGTCTCTCTTTAACTGAAAACGGTAAAGTCTCCTCTTCAAATGCAAGCGGTTCTCGATACTCTTCGTCAAGTACTTGCTTATTAGAATCTCTCATATCGACTTTGCAGAAGTCTCATTCATCATATCATACTTTAGATCTTGTGTTAAAGCAAGACTTAATGACGCCATGCACCATCCTATTCATCTTTTTTCAAACCTTTTCATTTAGTTCTGTAGGTCTCTCTTGAAGCTTAAAAGTATCCTCCAAATTCTGCGCATTCAGCGCATCCATTATCTCGTATCTTCACAGTACAAAATTGTTTGTGCCATCAAACTTTATCACATCTATCTTCATGTGATGAACATTCTAAATGTTCTTTACTATAAGGGAATCACTCCCACTAGATGTTTCTCCGATCGGTCATTTCCCCAATATTCTTAACCACGAACAACTACGGAATGGAACTACAAATGATGAAGTTTAGATTTTTATCTCCAATTGAAACCCAAAGATGAGTTTCCTATTGATCTTTCCACCAAGATTGAAGACAAGATCCAGTATGGTAAAAATCTGATTTTTATCCAACCAAAGCTTCCAAGATCCAAGATCCAAGCTTCAAACTAACGATCCACTCCACCAAACAATTGTACACAAGATCCAATCGGATAATAAACTAATTTTTATTCGATAAAAATTCAATTTTTATCCAGCAAAAGTTTCAGATCCAGAATATTCAAGCTTCCTATCAACGACCCATCAACGTAGCCTAAGCATTGCCTAAAGCTCTGATACCACTTATTGAGATCTTTGGACCACCAAAGAACAAATCCTGGATGCACAAATACACACACAGAGAGGGAGAGAGATTTATGAGGTTCGACAAGATGCCTATGTCCCCGATCAGAAGAGAGATTTATTGATGATTTACACAAGATTATAAGAGGATTACACTTGGTTCACTCAAAAACACTTACCGGCTCAATCTCACCATCAAATGGGTTCTATCCTCTATTTATAAGGAGAAGAAGATGTTCCGTGCATAACACGGGATACCATACTTTGATACTAATAGTTAGAAGGTATTGAGATTCCCACTGATGACCTCAAGCACGCCATGAGATTGATTACCTCGAGCACACAAGATGGTATTAAAAGATACCAAGGTCCTAAATATTGGATATCAGGATCATATCGGATGGGGGTTTTTCATATCGGATATCGGGGGAGATATCGGGGATACGCGCGTATATCGGGCGTTCAAATCGAACACTATATATTATGAAATACTGATAACTAAAAGTTGGTTTAGTGTCATAGATATCATCTACCTAATAAAAATGATATAATATGCATGTAAAGACAGTAAAAAATAATGTACATTTGCACGCAGTCGTGCAATAAATTAGTTATTTCATATCGGCGATATATCTGGTGAGTTATCGACCGATATCAGGCGATTTATCTGTCGATATTTCAAATATCGGTCATTTTTTACTGCAAACGATATGGCGAACGATTTCTCCATATCGTATTGGCAACAGGCAAAAAAGGAGATATCGGACGATATCTCGGCTGACTTGGCTGATATTTAAAACAAGGAAAGATACAAGAAGCACACAATTTATCGTGGTTCGGCCCAAACTTGGCCTACGTCCACGGGGAGACTTGAGAGAGCCTTATTAATAAACTGGATACAAAGAGATCTAACCTTTCTCTTGATCCCAGAAGAGTATTCGCCTTCCCTTTGAATCTATGCCTAGATTACAAGAGTATATCTTCTCTCTATGCATCTTCACCTTGCTCCTCTCTTTCTTAATTTTTTAAGGGTCTTCTTGGCTTTTTAGGGCCTTATATTGTTGTTTATCAAAACTTTAATTTGCAGCTCTCCTCCACCTAAATCCTACGTTACAATCCTTTATTTATAGGATTTTATAATACAACTCCTATTTGGACTATGAGATAATCTTAGCCATTGGATGTTTGAAGAATCTTGATCAATCTTATTAGGAATTGATCTTCTTGATTTAGAAGGATTTTATACCCTTTAATCTTTAGAAACAAATCTTTATTGAATAGAATATGAATCTTATTCGAACTCCACTAGAAGAGAAAACTCACGGACGCCTCAAAAGGAAACTGTGCATGCAGGACCGTCCTGATTAGTCGACTAATACTTTGTTCTAGTTGACTAATCCCTTCCATTAATTGACTAATAAAACTTATTAGTCGACTACTTTATTTTGTCTTTTTTCTGTATTTGTCTCTGTAACTGTCCTAGTCGACTAGTAGTTCTGATTAGTCTACTAGTACTTTTCTTGATCCACTTCTTTTCTTCTCTCCAAGCAATCTTCTCCAACTTATTTGAATTTTCTTGGATCATCATCTTCTCTTGAAAACAAAGCAAAACCTAACAGAAAAGCCCCAAAATAGCTCCAGGTCAGGTCTAGAATCACCTTTGACCTGACTGTCGACCAGCCCGTCGACCAGCCCAAGTGGGCGGTCGACCGCGCAAAGTCCTGCAAGACTGCAAGACTTACTGGAAATATCAGTCAACCGACTGGTCGACTGACCAAATTGGGTTTCTCTTCCTCGTGCACCATCGGTCGACCGTTCGGTCGATCGATTTCAATTCTTATGCATGTCGATCGATCATACGATTGACCAAACCTCTAGGAAAATACTAGAAATCTCCACCTTGACTTGTTTTTCAAGCCTTTAGTAAAATACCTTGAGATTGTAGATTACTACCTTGATTCTTCCCTTGGTTCTAACCGTACCGTAAAGTTTTTACTCTTGCCCCTCTCCCCTGTGTCCTTTGGTTATTTAACGTCATGCCTTGGGCATCTTGAGCCTTGCTCGAATGTACCATTTCTTTAGTCGTCCTGCAACACTTAGACTCGTTACAGTTTTCCTTGAAGCTCCACCTCGAAGTGAGCTCCCTTCAAGCTTTTCATTGGAACTCTACCTTGATCTAGTATCTTTCCCTTAGTTTGCATTGCATCACTATCGCCATCAGCAAATTTTACTTTGTGACGCCTTCCCGGCTATGGGGCCCTGCCAATCTTGAGGCAATCTGCCTCTAATTCTGCTATAGTCTTATCAACTTTACACGAACAATGCCAAGGTCTTGTCGTGTCTTGGTCTTCCACTGATTACTTGGTGATTATTCATCTTCCATCAATACTTTAACCTTGAGACTCATCGTCTTCACAACTGTCATGGTCTTACCGGGCCTTTCTGCCACACACTGTCATGATCTTTTTTTCATCAATCAGGGCTGCCATCTATCACTGTATTGATATTTGCCAGATCTATTGCCCTGCTATTAATGATCTTCAAATCTGATAGATCCACCAATGCCTGCAATAATCTCACAGTGTCACGACTAGTTCGTCGTAAATTTGACCGTGATCTCCATTGATTTATTTTACCGATCTATACAGAATCTGCATCAAACATTAGAATCTCCTCGATCTACACCCACTATTGCATTCAGAACGTTGAAAAAAAATGGATACCTTGATAGTCTGAATCTGACTGCGATTGCACGATCTATCTTTCGATCAATCTCATCCATTGATTGTCTTCATCACCCTTTGTTGTTTTTCTTTTAACTTGCTGCCGCAGGGAGCCTCCATGGGAGGCCTTTTGCGATGTCTCCGTGAGCCCGTCGAGCTCGTCTTGCCGTCCACTATGGCATGATCCGATCATCACCTCCGGTCTACCATGTTCAGATCTGAGCATCATTGAGCTTTGACAACTCCACTTTGATCAATATACTCCAAAAGTCATCGATCTTTACCTTAAAATAAATCTGAACTTTCTTGTTGTCTTCTTCATCTTGATGTCTCCGTCGAACTCCATCGACTTTACATCTTCTTCATTAAGAGCACTCGAGTTTTGAATGAACCCATCAGCTCTGATATCAATTGTTGCGTGTATAACCCTGGATAACATACTATGAAACAATAGTTGGGAGATACAGAGATCCCCACCGACGATCTTAAGCACGCCATAAGATCCATTACCTCTAGGACACAAGATGAATATTAAAAGATACAATAAGAAGAACACACAATTTAACGTGGTTCGGTCCAAACTCAATCTATGTCCACATGGAGAGAACTTGAAAGAGCTTTATTAATAAACTTGATACAAAGAGATCTCACCTTTCTCTTGATCCCATAAGAGTATTCACCTTCCTTTTAAATCTACGCCTAAATTACAAGAGTATACTTTCTCTTTATGCTCCTTCACCTTACTCCTCTCTTTCTTGGCTTTTTAGAGCCTTTCATTGTTGTTCATCACAACTTTAATCGCACCACTCCACCTAAATCCTAGGTTTACAATTCTTTATTTATAGGATTTTACAATACAACTCCTATTGGATTATGAGATGATCTTAGCCATTGGATGCTTGAAGAATCTTGATCAATCTTATTAGCGGTTGATCTCCTTGATCTATAAGGATTCTAGACCTTTTAATCTTTAAAAGCAAACCTTCATTGAATAGAATTTGAATCCTATTCGAACTCCACCAGAAGAGCAAACTCGTGGCCGTCTGAAAAGGAAACTGTGCATGCAGAACCGCCCTGATTAGTCGACTAATACTTTGGCCTAGTTGACTAATAAAACTTATTAGTCGACTACTGTATTTTGTCTCTTTTCTATATCTATCTATGTATTTGTCCTAGTCGACTATTACTTCTAATTAGTCAACTAGTAGTCTTGTTAGTCGATTATAAGTCGACTAATTTTTCTTGATCTGCTTCTTTTCTTCTCTCCAAGCAATCATATAGTCGACTAACTTTCCTTGATCTGATTTTTTTCTTTTCTCTAAGGAATCATCTTCTCTAACTTATTTGGATTTTCTTGGACCATCATCTCCTCTTGAAAACAAGGCAAAATCCTAACAGAAGAAACCACCAAAACAGCTTCAGGCCGGATCCAGAATAACCTATGCCCTGACTATCGGTAACCGGCCGGTCGACCGACCCAAGTGTGCGGTCGACCACCCAATCGACCGCGCAAAGTCCTGCAAGATTGCAGAACTTACTGGAAATGTTGGTTGACCGACCAAACTGGGTTCCTCTTGCTTGTGCACCATCAGTTCATTTTTTGTGCATGTTGGTCGACCGTACGGTTGACCGAACCTCTGGCCTAGAGTTAAAAAACTCTATCTTACTGTTTTTTCCCTCTCTATATTTCTTGTGCATGTCGGTCGAACAAGAATTCTTTGATACTATTTTACTTCACTGCGGCTAGGGCTGAAATGGCTTAGATAAATCTGTCTCTATCCATTTTCGTATGGGAATATGAATAGGCACATTGACATCCAAACTAAATATCAGAATACTTCTATAACATCTGAATCATGACACGAGCACAGAAATCCAGAACATTCAAGTATAACCCCATAAAATCCACTCTAATTTATATTACTGTGGATGTTTATATATGCACATACTGATTCCAGTTTTCAGCAATCGTAGTTCACTAGATGTGGTATTGCATGATTTTATATTATTATGGTGGTTAACAAAATTGACGTATTATATAATGTTGGATCTTCATTCAACATTTCAAGTATGAAATATGGATTTTACCAATGTTTGATAGGCACCCATATATCTGTTTATAAGAACTGAGACAAGTTTTTGTTGCTGACTGACATTTCCATGTCTGTATCTTCTTCATTAAGGTAGATGTGGATATGGATATCCAATATCATGTCCATATCTGATTATTTTCAACCAAAATGGGGTCCGGTGCATAAGGTGTACTTTATATATCTTCAAGTAATTAATGTTGTTTTTTGGATGTGTAAACAAGCTTGACATTTGATATTTCTTTTTTAAACATGCTTATGTTCTTGCGGAGATTTCTTGTGTCTGACCACATTTTTTGTCACTTCCACATTTGACACACTCCTATTTATCATGGTGTAAAATCTCGGTATCGGTGTCAATCAGCCAATGATTTTTAGTATCAATTTTGGCAATATCAATCATCAATTTCGACAGAATCGTCAATATCGGTCCCAATATCAGCCAATATTATATGGTTAATATCGTATCGGGTTACCTCAAAATCTGGTATGAAACTGCAGATGCGTATTGAAATTGGCTGGTATTTAAAACCATGCTATATATCTTCCATCTTCAATCTTTCTGGTCTTTTGTTACCCTTCACTCTGTAATTTAGTTGATTCCCTACTTGACCATCCACTCGTTCTGCTGCTTAGTTTCCATAGATCTAGTCATTTAGTGCTTTGAGGTTAATTAGGCGTGTTACTGCTCTTGATTATTATTATCTAAAGTTCCAATTAAGAACACTGATCCAATCAGCAGAGGTAGTTATAAAGGAAAATACTTAATAAGGAATATCCATATAAGCCTCTGGTTGTAGTTAGCTCTCCCTGTTATTGTCGAGTCTCAGTAACATGTTTTTCACAGCTATATGGCTAGTATTCCATCTTTTTGTAAATCCTCACATCCAATATCTAGTTAACATTGTGTACAACAGTTGAATAAACTCAGGCCATTATGTATTGTGTTTTGCGCTTTTTTTTTTTGTGTGGATACATTCATATATGATAGGACGCTTCATTTTTATATAATATAGGGAGAAGAATGGTACCGGTGATATTCTTGTAAGCTCTGAAGTTGCTGTCTCAAGCTCGCTGCCTCCCGCTGCCAGAACTAATGAGTAAAGTACACAACATTTAGTATCTGAGATATATGATTATGCAATGTTAGATAATTATAAAATATGAAATTGAAATAAACCCGCAAAGAAACAAAACATGCTTTTGCCATTATAAACAACTGTCAACACTTGTATAGATATTGTTGTAGCTGCAATTTTTAAATATCTTTAAGCTTCTGATATTCATGACATTAAAGTTGGGCTAAGTTTTATGTTCGTATGCCATCAACGCTGCGTCCAACCATTGCTTAAAAGCTCCCTATCTAGTTACGGTTCAAGGAATGGGGATGTGTATCTATTCGTTGGTGGCATCTATGTTGCACGGACACGGCTACACTAACATAGACATGACATGTTGACACATGACAAATTCTAAAATATACACAAGTGGACCACCAAAAAACCCCTCTTTTATTTGGTTTGGCTTAAAACCCCTTGTACTATCTACTAAGCAGAAACCCCTCATTCTATCTTAAATTCTGCAGAAACACTCCCAGTAGAGGAGGTTTTCTGCTGAATCTAGCATAGTACTTGGAGTTTTCTCCCAAATCTAATAGAACATGGCGATCTTATACAGAACCCTATAGAACAAGATGATATGATATTACGGGGTTTTATTTTTTGGAATTTACCTAAACTTATATTATTAAAATTTATTACTCCGGTTATGGTAGCATATATATTACCACTTTAAGCCTATATCAAGTCATATTATTATATATTTTAGAAACAAAAGCTTAACTTAGATAAATGATTACCCACCCGCATGCACAGAGTGTGTGTGTTGGTGTTATCACACTTTTCCATGTTTGCCCTATTGTTGTCATTCTATAATGTCTCTCTGTTCAGATTTGTCTATTTGTGCTTCCTGGCTTATTGGTAAAATAAACAATAAAAATTTATAGTCTTCTTATTGGCGTTACTAATTTGCAATTTTAGTATGTTTGAATTTCTCCTTTTTCAGTAAATAACTAAATATAATGTAATTATCATGAGAATAATGGGTCATTCTCGATTAAGTATTGTATGAATTCTCTAACTAATTATATCTACAAGACTGAGGATTTTTCTGTATGAATTCTTCTGTTTGGAATGATAAAACTGCTTAAGCTGATTCATTCTTCTTTACTGTTATCTTAATGTTTGACTCAATTTTTATGTGATACCATAATAGATCAATACCTTATTTATTTATGTGTAGCTGTTGTTTGTTTTTGTTGAGTGCGCAAATCATTTATTCAAACATATACACAGAGATCTCAAGACATACAAAGAAATCTAAAGGAATTTTCCTACACTGAATTAAATATTTTGGTCAAATATCTCGAAAAGATGGTCAAAAGTCGATATTTATTATGATTGTTTCCCTGAATGCCTTGTTTTCCAGTATTCATGAAAAATCTAACTAGTCTGAGTATATTTATGTTTCTAACTGACAGTTCTTCCTATTTAGTGTCCCAAAAAAAATTGTATGTTGACCTTCTATGGTAGTACATTCAGAACATATAATGGCTTGTTGCTACCTAATTGCATCTCTGGTTTTTATAACACAGTCTTTCATCATTTATGTGGTGTTCAAATGTAAAGATATTTTTTTCTCACTAATTGAGAGTATTGAAACAATGTTATTATGATTTGGACCCTATAGAACAAGATGATATGATATTACGGGGTTTTATTTTTTGGAATTTACCTAAACTTATATTATTAAAATTTATTACTCCGGTTATGGTAGCATATATATTACCACTTTAAGCCTATATCAAGTCATATTATTATATATTTTAGAAACAAAAGCTTAACTTAGATAAATGATTACCCACCCGCATGCACAGAGTGTGTGTGTTGGTGTTATCACACTTTTCCATGTTTGCCCTATTGTTGTCATTCTATAATGTCTCTCTGTTCAGATTTGTCTATTTGTGCTTCCTGGCTTATTGGTAAAATAAACAATAAAAATTTATAGTCTTCTTATTGGCGTTACTAATTTGCAATTTTAGTATGTTTGAATTTCTCCTTTTTCAGTAAATAACTAAATATAATGTAATTATCATGAGAATAATGGGTCATTCTCGATTAAGTATTGTATGAATTCTCTAACTAATTATATCTACAAGACTGAGGATTTTTCTGTATGAATTCTTCTGTTTGGAATGATAAAACTGCTTAAGCTGATTCATTCTTCTTTACTGTTATCTTAATGTTTGACTCAATTTTTATGTGATACCATAATAGATCAATACCTTATTTATTTATGTGTAGCTGTTGTTTGTTTTTGTTGAGTGCGCAAATCATTTATTCAAACATATACACAGAGATCTCAAGACATACAAAGAAATCTAAAGGAATTTTCCTACACTGAATTAAATATTTTGGTCAAATATCTCGAAAAGATGGTCAAAAGTCGATATTTATTATGATTGTTTCCCTGAATGCCTTGTTTTCCAGTATTCATGAAAAATCTAACTAGTCTGAGTATATTTATGTTTCTAACTGACAGTTCTTCCTATTTAGTGTCCCAAAAAAAAATTGTATGTTGACCTTCTATGGTAGTACATTCAGAACATATAATGGCTTGTTGCTACCTAATTGCATCTCTGGGTTTTTATAACACAGTCTTTCATCATTTATGTGGTGTTCAAATGTAAAGATATTTTTTTCTCACTAATTGAGAGTATTGAAACAATGTTATTATGATTTGGAATGACCATTAATTTATATTCCTAATGTTTCTCTTCTTTCCTCTCGCCCTTCTGAAACTATTTCCCAGTTCAAAATTATTATCAAGAAATATACTTGGTATGATGTGGATATTTAAAACTCGTGTTATTCCTTTGTTACTTTTTTTCTTAATATCCTTTAGATAATTTCTTTAAACCGTTCTGTTATTGCAAATGACTTAACTGTGGTGTAGCAAGAGGTCACTATTTAACATAAAATCTATTTAGTGATGCTGGAAACATCATCTGAAGTCTGAACATAAAGTATATACCTTAACCTCTGAGTTTGCATTCACTGCTTGTGTCTGCTGCTCCTCCTTTGTCTTATTGTATCTTTCAATCACCGACTTCATACTGAAATTACAACTTACAGTATTAGACATGTATTGAGGATATGTGACAGAGAGACAGCGGGAGAGACAGATGCTTTAAGATTATGAAAAGCAAGACAGAGAGGACTGTGCATGATTCTAAGGTTTTGAAAAGCAATATTTTTCTTAGAAAATAATGTCCTATTGATCCAAGGGAACAGAATACAACTAATAGCAATGTCACAGAAAACTTTTAAGCTCTTGACCAGTATTACCTGGTTCAATCTGAAAAAAAGGAGCTACTAACTACAATTAAATTTACATTTTGTATGAGGAAACATGAATCTCTATTCGGCTATGCAGGTACTGAACCATGAGAAAAATCGTACAGATTTTTACAAACATCTTCCCTCACATCTATAACTATATGATTAAATTGATAGTTAGGCGAAGCATGCTCATCATACTTTAATGGTCATGACACTGGATTTAGTAATTGTGCTGTCCAGGGACTACAATTTAGTTTAGTTTCTTCTATGACGAAAGCCCTCACCCCCGCGTTGATTTAACTGTGTTATATTATTGAGTTTATTGAATCTTGGTATTGTCCTTGAAAATCACACGTCCTTATAATCTATATAGTACGGACACTTTAAAGTGAGTGTCATGTCTATGTCGGTCACGTGTCTGACACCGACACTTGCATGACACTTACCCGACACATATCCGACACTTTGAATTCGTGTTGGTTTTTAAAAGATCACGAACTTGCGTGTCGGAGCCGTGTTGGAGGTGTGTCGGCTTTAATTGAAATCTACAGATCACACATTGGACACTTTAAAAATGCATGTCGTTTAAACATATATGAACAAGAGGCCTATTTGACATGAGTAAATATAATAACCCAAGTGAGGCATTTGTAGATATTTTTTTTTTTTGGGTTTGATTTTATTACTTTGATAGAAACTTCGAAGTCATACTCTGGAGGTTTAATTTTGTATTTTGTTTCTTTTAATGCGACTCATCCCAATCACTAGGGATTTTGATATGTATTAGATATAGACACACGCATATAGTTATATCACCATGTCACCGTATCCTACATTCGTGTTGCCGTGTCCGTATCGTGTCGTATCCGTTCTCGTGTCCGTGTCCATTGCTAATAACCTATAATTATCTTCCTTATTTAGAAGGATTTCTTGTTACATTCCAGTATTTTGGTTTTATTCCCAGTTAGGAAGGATGTGAGAGAGAGAGAGAAACTTGTGTCCTTCTAAAAAGATTTGAGGCCGAATCCTTCCTACTCGAATACCAACGTCCGATATTTGAATATAAGATCCACTCCGTTGAAGTTGATCTATATTATTTCAAGTATTTATAAACTAAAAATCAAATGTTTTGAATATTTTTTGTCCATGCATCAAGTAGGAAAAAAACGGACGGCCTAAATAGTGAGTTGGTTAGTTTAACGGTGTAGAATATTTGAAATCTAACAAAAATTAGTTTATAGGGGTTTTTAAATGTTAAATCATAATCAAATGGCCGGATCAAGAATTTGTATGTTTAAAGACATTGATCTAATCAACTCGCTACTTTCGGCTGTCCATTTTGCGCTGCTTGATGGATGGGCAAAAAATATTCAAAACACTTGATTTTTGATTTATAGATACTTGAAATAATATAAATCAACTTCAACGGAGTGGATCTTGTATTCGAATGTCAGAGAATTGTATTTGAGTTAGAAGGATTCGGGCTAAGATCTTTTTGGAAGGACACAAGTCTCTCTCTATATATATCTGTGTGTGTGTTGTGTGTATATATATGTATATATATAGAGGGAGAGAGAGAGAAATGTACCTCAGCCGCCTGCTGAGAGACTCTCTTAGCTGTCACTTTAATATGGTCGCAAACTTACTGCAACATGGTCCAGTCCACTGTAATATGATCGCAGTCCTAAAAAATCATATATTTTCAGTGTAATTAGGACTGCGACAATGGTAGAGTCCTCAAAAAAAAACTGCAACCTTGGTCGCAGTCTTCAGAAAAAGACTGTCGCAGTCCTTAAAAAAGATTGCGACCATGTCAGAGGTCGCAATCCTTAAAAAAGACTGCGTGCGTGGTCACAGTTCTTAGAAAAGGTCGCAGTCTTCAGAAAAAGACTGTCGCAGTTCTTAAAAAGATTGCGACCATGGTAGAGGTCGCAGTCCTTAAAAAAGACTGCGACCATGGTAACAGTCTCATAAAAACATTGTGATTTAATCACGGTCCTTATATAAAACTGCGACCATGGTACCAGCACCCAAAATTGTAGTTAAAATTCAGCCACGTTGTGCCAGCTGGGAGAGTCGGCTGAGGTACAGATTCCTCATATATATATATACACACACATACATATACACACATATATATATATATATACATACATACATATATATATATACATATACATACATACATATATACATTTATATACATACATATATACATACATACATATATACATATATATACATACATATATACACATATATAGACACACACACACACACACACACACATATATTGAGAGAGAGAGAGAGAGATCTTCGTGTGAGAAACTTTCTCACATGAAAACCGTGAGAAAACCATATAGGAGAGATCATGCGGATGATCCGAACCATTCATCTTGATCTACATACTTTATTCAGGCTGCCAAAAAAATCACAAGATTCTGAGCTTTTTTACCTATGCAACAAGTTGTTACAAAACATACGTTATATTCGTCATAGAATACAGATATCATTTAATGCATGGGTAAAAAGACTCGAAATCACGTGAATTTTTATCGGTAGCCTAACTAGAGTATGTAGATCACGATAAACAGTTCGGATCAACCACGGAATTGCTCCTATATAGTTTTCTCACGAAGCTTATTTTGAGAAAGTTTCTCATTTGAAGATTTTCCTCTGTGTGTGGGTGTACATCTATGTGTGTGTGTGTATGTGTGTGTGTGTGTGTGTCCCCACTATTAATAGACCTTCTGAAGTAAGGAAACATAGCTAGACATAGATATACAAGAGTTTTTGATCAGTGTCCTTTATCTCATCAAACCTTTTCCCCGCAGCTAGGTTGAAATTGGGCCTTCAAATTAGGAGTTAAGATCTCTGATCCAATGTGTCTGAGTTAATTCACCCTGTATTTTCTGTTTCCTTTTGGAACATTTTTTAGTCTGATATAATTTTGACATTTTATCAATCCAATTTGAAAAGTGTTTTGTGCATCATTTGCCTGGTATGTTCAGAATATGCGTCTTAAGTTGCACGCTAGATTTCTGCATGATGACTTTCTCTACTTTGCAGGAGGCAGGTTAACTCAGCCAAGGATACATGAATTATTTTCTATATGTAATTCAGGGTTTCTCTCAGGAAAATTAGCAGGTTGTATATAATCACATGTATATCAATTATATTGGGTTTAGACTTCTTTAGGCATCTCTCAATATTTATCAGCATCACCTCTTTTGCTATATTCTTTTCATGTAGTAGAACTTGGATGGTCTGTACTTAGTTGCATGAGCTACATGGTTATCTTATCTATTAACTGGTCTATTATGATACATGTTGTATTCCCCTTTCTTGCGCATATTTGTTATGGAGAAATTTGGTACCAAACTCTGGGCATGATGTCTAATTGACATTCACTTGTGTAATGTAGTCAACTTTTTTAGGAAGATTTTCATGCCAAACTGTGCCATAGTTTACCCCATTGTTATGGGTTGTTGATAGTTCGAAATGGCCGGTAACAATCTTCTACTTTATAGCTTGATACTTTTTGTTGTCTTATGAATGTGATTTCATGAGTCTTCACTGTTGAATATTGAGTTGCATGCTTCCTGGATTTTTACTCATTTCAATTGAAATTATGGACCTGCGTGTGTGACAATGGAACTTGAAGGATTGATGTCGCTATGTCTATATTGACACAGTGACTTGCTAACACAATATTTGTGTCATATAGATTTATTTGGACCATAGTTTCATTTAGTTCTTAATTGTACATGATCATGAAAATGCTATTAATTCTCTATGTTCTTGAAGGTATGAGAATGTTCTTCCTCTAAATTATGTATTGCTTTATTCTTTTATTATCATGTGTTCATTCTTTTTGAATTGATACCTATAAATAATATCATATCAGGTTTTGATCTACCGAGGCTGATCGATCCTTACATCAAAATTGTTATTAATCAATATTGGGAAGAATTTGCTCCAATTTGAGTGTTTACCCAAATTCTAAAAGAAACAAGTAGATGAATGGCACTCGTCTGACGCCTCAACAGACTTCATTGCACCAATTCCTATTGTTTTGACAAATTTTAATTTTGTTATAACTCTAATATCTTTGAATTAAAAATTCATGATTCTGAGTCCAAAATTAATAATATGTTAAAAATTTTAAATTAGTGCATACATTTTAACTGCTTTCAAAATTAATCTTCATTACTTTTAAGTACAATATAATCTACATGTCTACTATTATAATTGTTAAGATCTCTAAATATATAATCAATCTTTATTGTTCAATACTTGAATTCTAAATAGTATATCTTTTTTAGTTAGTTTTTTTTCTTTTCTTATATTTCCAATTTTTCATCCTATTTCCCTTCATTTTATTACTATCATGTGTTGCAACTTGGGGGCTTTGGAGGAGGAAGGGAGTATAAGGACTACCATATTCTTCTTTTGAATCAAGAAAAAGTTTTGTTAAAGAAATAAAAAGGCTAAAGAAGAAAATAGTAACAAAATTAAAAAAAATATTTTTAAAACTAATAAAAAAAATTTGCTGCAAACATAGGAAAGAAAAGGTAAAGAATTTTTTTTTTAAAATAAATATATTATTTTGTATTAAGAAAAAGTTATGTTGGAAAAATAGAAGAAAAGATAAGGAAAAAAATTAGGGGAAAAGAATTAAATCTACAAAGACTGGGAACAATGGGTTATGAACCTAGGTCTCTTGCAAAGAAAAAAGTACCTAATACCAATTTAGCTACAACACCATTTTGTATGGTATTTCGATATATTTTTGTTATTGAAATAACAGATTTATAAATACTCTTTTCTAAAAAATAAAAAAAAATCTACAAATGCTTTTTCCAGTGTGCCGGGGCACGTGCAACCCCTTAGCCCCTCTGGCCCCGACACTGCATCCTACTCCTTGTGTCTGCTTAATCAATTAAACGCTCTTTATAATGAATTAAAGTTGGAATCCATAACTTCAAAGCTACGACTTCTAACATGAAACTTTTCAATCCACTAAACTCATTTAGAAAATTTTTTGTAAATGATTCTTTAAATAAAAAAGAGTAGATTTGTTAAAAATCTATATTATTGCCTGTGTAAGTTAGTAAAAATTCTTTATTAATAAACACAGCTGCCAGTGTTAGTTTGTTAAATTGTTTGGTGCAACGTTCAAAAGACAGTTGGAGCATTGAGTACATTTAAAGATAATGCATATGGTGTTACATCCATATAAAAAGATGTGGTATGATAGAATGGGACCTTTCAATAAGTACACAAATGAAATTTTATGAAAGAGATATATTGTAAACTATAACTAATGATGATATTGTACTCAGATAAGAAACATATTAAATGCTTAATTTGTGGTTTGAATTTTCTATTCATTGACACCCTCGTCATCCAAATAGTGTCTAAGTTTGTCATAAATCTTTAAGTTTAAGGACTTATTCATGTGTGTGAGATTTTACTTTTCAATATCTATATCACTAGTTATTGTATTATACATTAATTTTTGCCAAACTATGATCAAATTTTCATTAATTATTCTAAAATAATGTGTCAAAACAATGCTAATTATCTCCATAACCTTTTTGTAAATCTTAGTTGTTTTTAAGGACATTTTTCAAGAAGCAACCGGTATGCTTATAACAAAACATTTAATATCTTGATATTGTCGATACCAACAATTTGTTGGTCAATACTAAAAGTCATCGTAAGAGTTCAAACCCTCTTTATATATGATATATTGATAGCATATTTTCTTAGAATTATGATCATGCAATATCATAATTTGTCATCATTGACCATGGACTTAACTCCAACTGATGTGGCTTGATAGCAAAACATTTGCAGTGTAGAAGTATTTGGTGTTGAAGCTTTCTTTTTTCCCTAGAAATATTGTGAGCTATGTGCTGATGCTGTTTATATGCATATGATCTTTTTGGAACTTTTAGAAAAATTAACTCATGCCTTATGGAAAGCACTTAAGGTGTTCAAATAGTCATTGAAATAATACTAGAAGTTCAAGAAGAATGTCTTCTAAAAATTGAACAATAATGAAGTATGGAGACGAATATCAAAAGATCATGAGCTCTGGACCAAGACAAATAGCTATCATTAATCAAGTATGTCTCTAAATTGATTAACTTTTGTCAATTACTCAATTCTTTTTAGAGTTAAAAATTTTTGTTTTGGAAAAAGTCATTATTTCTAAATTGTTTGAAAATCTTTGATGAGTTCTTTGCATGTATGGTTAGAGATTACGAAATGATTTTATGGGTATATTTAAGAGCTCTATCTTTTGTGGAATAGGCATGATGAGGTGAAATACAACTGAGAAAGAAAATTTTGTCTTTTATGTTCTATTCTTTCTTTAATGGTAGATTTACAAGGATATACTATTATGAGTTTAGTTGTGGAGTTGAGCCACATAATGTTCTTTTCGTGTTACCTTCTTTTTTCATATTTATTATGGATGCTTAGTTTCTTCATGTTTGTATAATGGTGTCAATAATATGTGACAATTATTTTTAATTGTACATTTTCATATATCTTGTTGCGGTGTACTTATTTTTCATTGATAAATGGGCAGGTGATATTTTAGAAAGATTTTTCGCATATTAACTCACATATAATCCCACATGCTCATTTACTCGTCATTTTTTTTTACCAAAAGACTACCAATCATTTGTTTTTATCTACATTACATTCAAATTATTATACTTGCAAATCCATCTATTAAAGGAAATGAAAGTGGCAACAAAAACTAACTTGATAATAATATTCTATTATTTTGCTTAACACACTTCACTTTCAAGACCGAAAAGATACTGTGATGATAAAGAATTTCTGTCCTTTGCAATTTTCAGTGATGATTATGAGTTATATGGAATAAAAATAAAAATATATGAGTTATTTTGCATGGGCTACACTTTTATTTTTGTTTTAATGAAAACAAGCAAAAAACAAAAAAACAAACAAACAAACAGTTAGAGTAGCTTAAAATTCTTCAGTTTTATATTCTCATTGTCTCTTCTATTTTAGCCAAAACATCCCCATGAGCATTATTTACCTTAACATGGAAAATATTGAATGTCCCTTTGCTTTTTGCCTTTTTAGTAGATATTGGAGGGTGTTTTTAATTTATCGTTTTTAACTTATCATCATATTATCATGAAATTACAACTTTCAACACTCTCTCATGGCCACTACATATGAGTAGGAGTATATATTGTATATGTGATTGTTGGTGAAAATTTCACATAGCAATCTAATGAAAGAATATTAAATTAAAAATTTTTGTGTTTTATATACAAATACCTTACAACTACCTTCTGTGTATGAGTGCAACTTACCCTAATGTTCAAGTTCTATTCTAGGTTCATATGTTTTTCCATCTAATGTATGGACAAGGAATTGAAATCAACACCTTTGTTAACTTTGGATCAAAGAAGAAAAAGAACAAGATGAGCATCTACTGCGTCTATTTTCCCAGACTCAAAGCTTGGGAGATGGCTTTGTTTATTAGATGTTCACTGGATTTCAATATTCTTCAGAACTAAAGGGAAAGTTTGTATTGTTTTTCTCACTTAAATAGAACGGTTCTGAACTTTCTATTCTTCTTCGTTGATGCGATAAGTTATTCAATGCGAAAGGGTACCTCCAAGGGAGAAAACATTTTTTTCCATTTTTTATAGCTTCAAGATTTTTAACTAAAAATAAGCAACTTATATACAATGGGGCCGTTTGTTTCGCGTAAAAGTCCGTAATTCGTAAATGACTTACAACCCCCAGTTACAACTACGACGTTTGTTTGGACCGTAATTCGTAAAAGACTTACACAACCCAATTACCCCTCACTTGCAACCCAATTACCACTCACTTACAGCCCAGTTACAGTTAATTTTGTGGTCATGCAAATTTGTATTATTTTTTATGTTAATATTAATTTTTTTTAATATTTAGCATTTTTAATATTTATTTGCAATATTAAAACTTTTTAAATCATCAAATAGTTAATTTTGTGATCAACTTTTTCACTTACGACTTACACATTATGACAACCAAACACCGTAAAACACAATACACTTTTTCACTTACAACTTTATATTACCAACCAAACACTATAAAGCTTACATGCATGTAACTCATTTACAAATGTAAAAGACTTTACCAATTGCAACTTATGAATTACGGCCAATTACGACAACCAAACAGACCCAATATGTAATTGTTTGACTTAAAAACAACAAACTTTTTATCTGATTAGGATCAATACTCGTTTTGAAAATGTAAACTAAACCTTTTCGTAATAGAGGAGAAATTATTTTAAGGTATTGTATTGTTGGTAATCAATTAAGTCATTAAATTGCATTTGTTAATTGCATTCACTTTATCTGAATAATTGAGATATCACATCTCATCTGTTTAATTCTTAAGTTTCAATCTATAATTCGTTGTAATTTTCAAAATCTAAAAAATATGTGAAGTGATGAAAACAAATAAATGAATAGAATGTGATTATTAACAAATAAAAGTGGTGTTCTATACTTTGTTAACGAACTAGTTATATGTACTAATAAATTATTATATAAGAGTTTGAGAAGTTTATCACTTTATTGCCTAGTTATTTCTACTTGGTCAACTCAAATTGATAAAATCTCATTTAAATTACTAATTATATCTAATAAATTTCTATTATGTATCATTTTTCTTTTAAAGATTATTTAATTCACTTTGTATTTTGCATGTTTATATATATTGCCTTGTGTTTTTGAGTTATTTGCTGATATACCCTTTTGTTGATACTTGACAAAAAAAATCTGAAGTAAAGATGATTTTAATAAATTAAATCGTTGTTAATCTAACTAAAACATGAACTTAGGCTCACTTATGAATTTTAATTTCCATTTTCTTTTTCTGTTTTGGATAGTTATAAGGCATTCCATTAACGCTAATAGAAACATGTTATGTACTCCCATTGGTAGATTTAATGATAAGCTTTGTAAGAATAAAAGGGAGATGTATCCTAAATTTAAAACAAATACCTACTAGATACATCCTAGGACCCAGATTATACTTGTACATTCCAATTCTCAAGATTCCAGTGAAAGTCCTCATGATCTCTGTTACATCCACATTCAAGCCTCTAAAATTGAGAATTTTATGAGTATTGCAATTTGTATATCCTAGCATTCCTTTCCCTCTGAAATGTGGCAGAGAGCATCAAATAACACAATCTCATGCAGGGGTTGAGACTTTTTTTTTGAATCTTGATAATTCCTGCCTCCTAAAGTGTGCCAATATGTTATGATGCCAACTTGAGTCCACACAGCCACCTCTAAAACGATGCTGAATAGGGGCACTCAAAGAACAAGCGATTAGCACTCTTAGAAGCAACATTACAAAGTGCACAAATCTCATATTGCACGAATCCCGAAGATGCTTCTAACTAAAGCCTTACCCTCTCCACTGAAGGGTATCGTCAACAATAAGGATATGTGATACACTAATACTCTCTCTTTTCACAAACTTGGATTTTACTAGAAGCTATAGAAGTATCCATATGAATAGACCAATATTCCATCAATAAACCAAAAACATAGGGTGACAAGGGATCCTTGTCTAATATTCCCTACTACTCTTGAAGAATCCTCTAGGAGAGCCATTAAACATTCCCGAACTCAATTTATCCATTTGCAAGAGAACCCCATGTTGTGCATCATAAAGTAGAAAAATTCTTTGTTTGCTGAATCAAAAGCTTTTTGCAAATCCACGTTTAGACATTACTACTTTCAGTAGGACCATTGAACTCCCACACAAGCTCATTTACTGGCAATGTAGCACCACTGATTAGTCTACCTTTGCAGAAACTAACTCCCCTAAAGCATGTTCTAATCGATTTGCCATGACTTTAGTAATGATCTTGTATAGAAAATTATAACGGGAAATCAGCCTAAAAGCTTTGAGGTAAGTTTAGGTTATTAAGCATCCTACCAGAAGAAAAAGGATTTTGATAGCTTTTCCTACTTCTTCACCCACCAATTGCCAATTTCTCTGAAAGATACAAAGGCTTATCCATCAAAGACAACTTGCTAGCTCAGAAGTTAGCATCTTTGTGACCACAAGCCTAGTGAACAAAGTCCATATTTTCCTGATCCAATAAGCTATTAAAGTAATCTGGTGCCAGGGACTTGATTGATACCAAATCAGACACCACATATCCAAACTCACAAATAAGCTGCTTGATATGATTCTTGGTAGTTTTTGCCTTGATTACTAAGTGAAAGAATTTTGTATTCTATCACCCATTTGTATCCGAGACTCTCTGCTTTTCTATCTTATTTCTTGTAGCCACAGGCTCAGTTCCCTCTGGATCGATAACTCCTTATATTGCACAACATCAGAAATATGCTCCAATTTCACATGAACGAAGGTCAACTCTCCCTCAAGTTCTTCATCTTAGATGCAGTTTGAGTCAAATCCAGCTATCTTCCATTGTTTCAAGGCCTTATTTAGTTGCGTTAATTTCACTACCGCTCTTTAAAGTGGAGAGCTCTGGATGTTGCAACTCCATGCATGTATCAGAGTATCTTGAAAACTTGCACACTTGAACCAAAAGTCAAAAACTCAAGGTACAACAAAAATGCTTATCATGTTGATCAACATAGGAGATGATCACTTGAAGCCTGGATAGATACTCAAAATATGAACTTGGCAAGATGTCTATCAAATCTGTCAGTTATCCTACTACCAGATGTGTTCTTGTTATTCCATCACAAGAACAACCCAACCAACCCCCCACCCCCCATCACCACCCCCAACCAAAAAATAAATAAATAAATAATCCACGAGTCCTGTTTGTGTTGGTGTCATTAGTTTGATCAATTTCAGCCTGTACCTAGGTGTTTTTTTTTTGTTTGTTTTGGGGTGGGGGGTGGTTGGTCTGAGGAGGTGGTTATCCAAATTTGTTGTTACTAAAGTCCTCCATACAATTGCAACTGACCATATATAGCATTCTTTCCAATTCCTGATCTTTAAAAATTCTGCTTCCCAACTCCAGGTCCTGGCTCATGCTTGACTTGGACCTCTTTATGGAACTCCCTTTTCCATGTACATTTAGGATTTCAGCAAGCCACAACCACTGCATTACCATCAACACACTCGACTTAAGCATTATTAGTACCATGACCTTCAACCAGTACATCAAGGAACATAGACTTTCAGCACTAGCTTTTACCTAGGGACAATTGCAGACTCAAAGGACTAGTAACTTCATCCTTATTAGAGAGAATGGGGCAAATCTACATCCTGAACCTTCTCGCAAACAATTTTATTCTTATCTTTAGGCATCCACACCTCTTTTGTGGGGCATTGGTTATTAATGTGGCCAAAAGACTTGCATGTTCTACAAACAGATTGGATCCATTCATACTCTATATCAACTTATATTGTCTCTCCTTCCTTTATCTGAAGACTCGCCTTATTCTCTCTATTGCCATAGTTGCCTTGATTTTCTCAAATCATCTTGCATAGACAATTCTACCTCGTATTAGTAGTGACCCTATCCATGAATAAGGGCTTGCCTACCCAGCTAGCTCTTCTACTAATATTGTTTGACCACAACTTAAGAGGCAAAGAAGGCAAACAAATCTAAACAAGGACTGAATATAGAAATCCCCTCTCATGCTGCAAGATTTCAGACCATCATCTTTCCACCAAACAATCAAGAGCCACCTTGCAAAACTCTCGTGCATACATCTCCATCACCAAATTTAAACAAAAATATCCATTTGCTGTAAGAGTGGACATCCAGAGAACACTTTGGCATCCATAATCTACCCACAAACTCTTTTGGATGCATATAAAAGGGGTTGTCACCAAGAACGTATCTTACCATAGTGTTTTTCCGCTTATCAAACATTTGGAAGGATTTCAAACTTGGGAATCCGAGCAACTAGCTTACCCTTAGGGTTCTTGATGGTTAAATAAAATCTACTTTACAATCATCTTCTTCCTTCCTTTCTAGCACACGAATTTTGTTCCATGGGGCTGAAGTTGATCTAGCAGCAAAACATGAAACCCTTAATCATGTCAAGTTATGTAGCATTAATTAAGTGTGCTTGGGCAAAAATTGATGGATCTTGGATTTGTGTAAATTTCACAGCTCAATATTTATCACATTTTCATGCCAATTGGTGATCTATTCTTTTGTTTTATTTCATTTTTTTAATTTCAGTCGCAAGAGGTTAACGACTCCTATCCCCACTTCTCATTTGATGGTGTTGCGAAATTGATATGCTCTGATACTAACTGTTGTAACAAATCAGCGCTATCAACGCCAATTGTTGTTACTCTCAGGGTTGACGTTTGCGGAACTTGGCAATATGATCAAGACTTGCAAGAAAACTATTGTAAAACAAATTAGCAATACCTAGACAAGAGAGTAATAAGAAATAACACGAGAATTTAACGAGATTTCACCCAAACTTGGCCGACGTCCACGAGGAGCGAACTTGAGAGAGCTTTATTAAAAAACTTGATACAAAGATATCAATCTTCCTCTTGATGCAATAAGAGTATTCACCTTCCTTCTTAATCTAAACTTAAATTACAAGAGTATTATTTTATCTCTATGCACCTTCATCTTGCTCCTCTCTTTCTTGGCTTCCTTTTGATTTCTTGGTGTTCTTCACCTTTTTCTCCTTGAGATCAGTATTTTTTATGTATTATAATGCTTGGTCACAATCTTTATTTATAGGATTTTACAAAATAACTCCTATTTGGACTATGAGATGATCTTCGTCGTTGGATGCTTGAAAAATCTTCATCAATCTTATTAGAAGCTGATTTCCTTGATCTAGAAGAATTCTGACCCTTTAATTTTAGAAACAAACCCTTCATTGAATAGAAACTGAGTCCTATTCATACTTCACCAGAAAAAAAACCGGTGCCTGATAAAGAAACTAATTCTGCTTCAGAACGCGCCCCGTATAGTCGACTAGTATTTTGGCCTAGTTCACTAATCTCTTTTATTAGTCGACTAATAGGTTTATATAGTTGACTACTGTAAATTGCTTCTTTTCTATATCCTACTTCTGTATCAGCCCTAGTCGACTAGGCTTGTGTGTTAGTCGACTAATAGACCTTATAGTCAACTAATCAGCACCTGCATGATTTGTTTTTTCTTACTTCAAGTCATCATCTACTCCAACTCGATTGGATCTTCTTGGACCATCATTTCCTCTTAAAAACAAGTCAAAATCCTAACAATTTTCATCTTTACTTGCTTTTCAAGCCTTTAGTAAAACACCTTGAGAGTTTTGATTAATATCTTGATTCTTTTCTTGGTTGTAACCGTGTCGTGAAGTCTTAAACTCTTGCCCCCTCTCCCTGGGCCTTTGGCTGTTCACCACCATAGCTTGGGCCATCTCGGACCTTACCCGAATGCACTCTTTCTCCTTCCCGTAACACTTTGACTTGCTTCACGTCCCGTTGCAGTCTTCCTTGAAGCTCCACCTAGCGATGAACTCCCTTCCAAACTTATCCCTGATACTTCACCTCGAACTGAGTTTTCTTCCTTCAACTTATATAACTCTTCACACATCTCTCCTTCTAAAATTACCCTGTCTCCTTGGCTAATGAAACGATGCCTTTTTGCACTTGGATCTGACATCCTTTTTCGTTGAGCACCCTTATGGATATTAGATTGTAGCGTGCCTCAATGACTTATCACACCGCATCTAGAGCATGCAATGTCCCATCTCCTTCTGTAACCTTGACTGTCGCAGTGCCAATGACCTCCTAAGTCGAGCCATCCACCATCTAGACAATCTCTTCCTCCTTTGCAATTAAGGAGTTGAACATCTCTTTTTGGGAACATGCATGAACCGTACTACCTGAATCAAATATCCAGCCTTTACCCTAAGATGTGTTATCTTCGTAGGAAGCCATTAATACTTCAGTGTCCTCTGTACCGCTCAATGCTATACCTGCCTCCGTAGTTTGCTTCTTCTTCTTCAACCATTCTGGTCGATGTTTGTATTCATTCTTCCAATGACCTTCCCTATGACAAAAGTGACATGCTTTTGACGAGCCTTGAAGTTTCCTTTTCTTCTCATAACTACCAAACTCGTTTCTGTCTACTTCTCTTGATTTGGCCTTTTCCTAATATCATTAGATAAGAGAGTTGATGTGACCTCCTTCAAGTTGTGAGTTTCCTTACAGTAGAGCATGGTGGTGACAATGTTGTTCATATGACTCTGGAAGTGAACTGAGAAGTATCAACAACTTGTCCTCGTCGATCTTGACATCAACAGCTAAAAGCTCACTGATGATCTTGTTGAAGAAGTTTAAATGCTACACACCGTTATTTCTTGCTTGAACAAATTGAACTCGACTCATTATTGACTTCCTATACTATCTTGATCCAATACCCATTGCTTTTAATCTGAATCAATACTTATTATAAGAGAAATTACTGGTTTAATATTTTGACTGGATCAACTTTGATTTTGATTTAAATTGTTATCATTAATTCATGGTTTTACTAATCTGAATTTTGTCTTTTACATTATAAATTTAGATTATACTTGATATTTCTTTCCAACCCTACCATTCTACATATATGTAGAAAGTTTTTGAATTCTATTTTTCAATGAACTTTATTTCATATCAATCTGAGGCCTGTAACTCAAGTTATGATCATTTTAGTGCAAACTATTTTCTAAACCTTCAGGTCGACCGCTCATTCAATCCGATCGACTGCTAGAGCTCAGTGCTCTCGGGCTGGATTCAGATCGACCGCCTGGTAGTCTGCCGAACCTTGTAAAGTTTTTGATACATTGAAATAGGCCACCCATTTCTTATGGTCGATCACTTTTTTGACAGATTTCAAAATTGAGCCGTTTGAGCCCATATTTGACCTGAAACGGCTAGTTTGACTCTTGATTTTAGTGTGTACTTTTCTCCAACGACTAGATTTAGTCTTATCCTATTTGTACCACATTTCAAAAAAAAGATCTACTAACAAGAAAATTAAGAAAAATTGAGAAGAGATGAGTGAAAAAGTGAGCTAAACTTACAAATCTTTTAGATCTCCTTCTATATTCTTGAACCCATTGATAGATCTTATACTTCACTTGCAAATATTTTAGATTTTGACTTCATTATTTGGGCTTTTTCTTTCCTATCAAAAGAGATCCAAATCTACAAGATTTTTCATTTAGAAATCTTCATTCTAGTTGAGTTTACTTTGGAAAAATTATTTATCTTTGAAGAAACCCATTCAACATTGTTCCTTTTTATTTCAAGAGACTTAACTTTACAATATTAAAATCTTTATTCTCTTGATTCTATCATATAGGTTTAGATCCACAAGTTCTCAAATTTCTTACTGATCAATCCTTGAGAAGTTATTCCAACTTTGCATCTATCTTATTCAAGAGTTTTAGATCTCTAAGTTCTCATATCCTTACTCTTAAATCTCTCTCAACGAATTTTAGTGCTTCAAATTCTCAATATTTGTTGTCTTAGTAGATTTTAGGTGTTCTTGACTGAGAAGTTGCTATATTCTTTCTACACTATTCCCTCAGTCAAGTCTCAAGTTCTCAAAACATCTAGATCCAAGCTCGCATAATTATATTCATTCATCTAGATTTAAAATGTAAATTTAAATCTTATCTTCATTCTCTTTACCTGTAATTAGCCTAAGGTGTTAACCCATCAAATGACTCGGGTTCTTCATGTCGGTGTTAAACTACTAGGCAAGAGATTTGGCTCAGGTCACACTTGTAACTCTGTTTCTCTCTCACACATTCTTCCACAGTTGGAAGGTAGTCCCAAAATCCAGGAACCCATGCATGATAGCATCGTGCAAGCTACTAATTATTACCAATCAAGTTTTCTCGTCATTATGTAGCCAATCTTGATGCTCAGATTGCCTTAAAGTCACTATAGGGAGAGAGGAGACAAAAGCTTGATGGAAGAGTTTTTTAACTCATTGGAAGAAATAGTGCAGAGATTAGAGTCTAGAAGGAGTGAGAACGCAGTCCATATGCAGCCAGAACAGAAGGTCAGTTGACCGCCTGGTCGACCGACATGCACAACTTGGTGCACGATAGCAGTTCGGTTGACCGAGCGGTTGACCGACTGGCATGAGACAAGTTACTATTGGGATTCAGTTGACAGTTAGGTCGACCGACTGGCATAGCCCAGGATTTTGTTGGGTTCGGTAGACCGACTGGTCGACCGAAGAAAGGTCGGTCGACTAGAGCGGTCAACTGACAGTCAGATCTGCTTATCCTATCATGATTCGAACTCCGTTTAAGATCTGGAGTCAAATCCAATTGTGGTTTCCCAAAACTCTGGGACTCTCTGGCTATAAATGAAGTGGTAGAGCCCTCATGAATTGTATCTCTCGAAAACCTGTAATTGATTGTTGAATCAATAAGATCTCTCCCCCTTGTCTCGAGGACGTAGACAAATTCCCGAATCTCGTTAAATATTGTGTTTGGCTTTCTCTCTTGTTTAATTATTCTTGTCTTTTGGGTACTTTTCTGGTGCATCTCTCTCTGGTGCTTGGGGTTTTTCATTGGTTGTTACATGGCACGCGCAACAGATGGTATCAGAGCCAGGTTCATCGTGGGATCATGTGTCGATTCCAAGAGCATTGGTGGCTATTTGGCGGAGATTGTGTGTCGATCTCAGAGCAGTGTCGGGACTGTTTGTGGGATCGTGTGTCGATCTCACAATAGCTCTTGGATTGCTTAAGGAATTAAATTTGGTGGCGTAGATCATTTCAAAAACTCTCCTAGGGTTTCACTTTGAGGTAAAGATCCTATCTTTATCTAGTTTTTTTATCTAACTCCATTTGTTTTTCAAATTATTTTGAGAAATCTATTGAGAAGATGGCTGGAGGTAATACATTTACGGTGAAAATCATGTATACACATCCATTGAAGATTAATGTGGTGAAGTTTGAAAGCAAGAATAACTTTGGGATGTGGAGATGTGAGATGATGGATGCATTGACGACATCATACCTCGAAGACACTCTACGGTTGAAGAAAAAGCCTGTGGCTACTTCTGAATAGGATTGGGACACGATAAGTCAAACGACGTGTGGTCTGAAAAGATCTTGTTTCACACAAGACATCAAGTATCATGTGTTATATGAAACATCTGCAAGAGAGCTGTGGGAGATCCTGGAGAATAAGTATCTGACAAAAAACACAGAGTCGAGTTTGCAATTGAATGGTAGGCTTTATGGCTTTCAGTTGAAGAGAGGACTTTCCATTAATGAACACATGAATAACTACACGAAGCTTCTTATAGATTTAGTTAACGTGGATGTGAAGATCGAAGAAGAGGATAAGGCGTTGATTCTACTGAATTCTCTTCCTGACGAACAGTATGAGACCTTCACCCTCACTTTGATCAATGGTAAACAAACACTTAACTACAGTGATGTGTCGGCTGCTCTTGTAAATTATGAATTAAGGAGGCAGGGCAAGTTGTCTTCTTCTGAGGGTACATCAACAGAGGCGTTGAAGCAGAGGTTCCAATCAAAAAGGCAAAGGCGAGTATGAGAGATCAAAGTCCAGAGCAGGGTTCAGAGATTTGAAGAAGAACCAGTGTGCCTTCTGCATAGAGATTGGGCATTAGAAGGTTGATTGTTTAAGGATCAAGGATAAGAATAAGGAGTCAAATATCGAGGCAAATCTCGCACAGATGGTCAGTACTCAAGCCAGTACTTTACAAGGAGGTGGATTGGACTCAGACTCATCGGTATTCTCTTTCTCCATTACTACTCCTATTGTTGGCTACTCAGGAGACTCTGAGTGGATGTTAGATACTGGAGCTACCTATCATGTATACTCAAACAGAGATTGATTTTCTAGCTTTGAGAAGCTAGATGAATGTTTCGCTATCATGGGTGATGATTATCCGTGTAAAGTGGAAGGAATAGGTACAGTTCGTATCAGGATGTTTGATGGGATGGTACAGGAACTGAAGGAAGTGAGATATGTACCTTAAGTGAAAAAGAATCTTATCTCTGTTGGTGCCTTGGAAGCATTGGGTCATGAAATATCTGTTAGAGATAGTGTTCTCAAGATGTCTAGAGGCTTTATGGTGGTGTTGAAGGGCGTCCGATGTAATAACCTATACCACTTGATGGGTAGTACGGTTACAGGGCGAGTGGTGACTTCTATTTCTTCAGGTGATGTTTGTACACAGGTCTGACATATGAGGCTTAGACATACAGGAGAAAAGCTTTTGCAAGCTCCAACAAAGAAAAGATCATTGGAAGGTGCATCTACCTGCAACATGAAATTAGGTGGACAAGCGTTCTGGACAAGAAGACAAAGGTGAAATTAGGCACCTCTACTCGTCGCTCGGAAGGTCTTCTTGGTTGTGTTCACGTAAGTATTTGGGGATCTGCCAAGACTGCATCGCTTGGAGGTCATCGGTACATTATCTCTTTTTTTGATAATTTATTTAGGCAATATTAGATATATCCCATGAGACAAAGATTTGAAGCCCGAGGTATGCTGGTGAAGTGGAAGGATATGTGGAGAAACAGACTGGTAGGAAGATTAAGGAGTTCCAAATTGATAATGTTAAAAAATACAAGAATTAATTCCTACAATTTGGTCAGAACACTGGTATTGGTACTCACTTTACAAATGGAATACATGAGTTGGTTAAGAAAGTCAATCTCTCCTTACTAGAGAAGGCTCGATGTTTATTGTTTGATGTACGATTAAACAAATCATTTTGGGCTGAGGCGATTGTATATGCTAGCCATATCATAAATGGACTGTCATCGACTGTGATAGGAGACAAAACTCTATTGGATATTTGGTCAGGTGGAGCTGCTCAGGATTATGAGTTGCTGCGGGTATTTGAAAGTTCGACCTACTTTAGTGCCAAATATGGCAAGGTAAATTCGCGAGTAAAGAAGTTTGTATTTTTGGGCGTCAATAGAAATATGAAAGGTTACAAGTTATAGGACCGCGATAACAAGAAGATTGTGTTGAGTAAGCATGTCATGTTTGATGAGACTTTATTGTTGAAGTCTACCATCTCTCAGCAGGTGGAGAGATTGAAGACCAAGGATGTATCGCAGCGGGTGGAGGTTGATGATACTCCACCATCTCCAATTGGTTTGGTATCAGTAAGGACTTCACCGGATGTGACACAGGGTGGAGATCATGTAACTAGTTTTGATGCTGAACAGGTTGAAGATATTAATGAGAATATCGAATTATTTGCAGCTATTAGAACCAAGATAAATCCACGAAAGTGGGTGAAAAAACATGAATCTCAAGTTGGTGAGCATGACAAGCTCAAATTGAAGGTCATTGTTCTCCATGACGGTATCGGTATGGAGGTTCATATAACTTAGCCAGTTCGGTTTGCTGCTGAAGATTTAGTCATTGTTGCTTGAGCTTGATGGAGCTCGTTTGGATGAACTACGGATGGCTTGATCCCTTCGGGTCGACATATACTGTGTTGAGTTCGGCTCAAATTTGAGAAATCTTCACTGAGGTGGAGAATTGTAGGGAGAGAGGAGATAAAAGCTTGATGGAAGAGTTTTTTTTTAACTCATTGGAAGAAATAGTGCAGAGTATGCAGGTAGAACAGAAGGTCGGTCGATCGCCCGATTGACCGACATGCACAACTTGGTGCACGGCAGCAGTTCGGTCGATCGAGCAGTCGACTTCCTGGCACGATACAAGTTACTGTTGGGGTTCGGTCAACCGACTGGCATAGCCCAGGTTTCCGTTGGGTTCGGTCGACCGACCAGTCAACCGAATGAAAGGTCGGTCGACCGGTCAACCAGAGTGGTCGACTGACAGTCAGATCTGCTTGTCCTATCAGGATTCGAACTCTGTTTCTGATCTGGAATCAAATCTAATTGTGGTTTCCTAAATCTTTGGGACTCTCTGGCTATAAATAAAAGAGTAGAACCCATGAATTGTATATCTCGAAAAACCTGTAATTGATTTTTGAATCAACAAGATATCTTTCTCCCTTACCCCGAAGACGTAGGCAAATTGCCGAACCTCGTTAAATGTTGTGTTTGGCTTCTCTCTTGTTTAATTGTTCTTATCTTTTGGGTACTTCTGATGCATCTCTCTGTTGTTTGGGATTTCTCATTGGTTATTACACGGTGGGCGCAACAGTCACATCTGCATGCAGCTCTATCCTATAGATGATATAATAAATTTCCAGGAGAAATTTCAACTTGTGAGATCAGAGTTCATCATTATCTCCTATTTGTTCTTGTCAATTCAAAAGTTTCTGATATAGTGGACTTTGTGGTCATTCTAATTTGGAGACTATTCGGATTAGACACATGCTGGCAGCAACATCATTTTTGAGTTCGGGTGTAGTTCCGTCATCAGTCTCGCACCAATTAGAAAACTTTGGAATCAAGATGGTTGCTAGTGATCTTTTTACTACGCAATAATAAAGGAATTGACCACCACCCATTGTATTTATTTTTTTTTTTTTGGAAAAAACACATGGAAAAAATCAAAAAATTGTGTTTAGAAAACACCCCCGCATCCCACCATGAGATTCTAGAACGTGTCAACAAAAAACATACATGCCATCCCCAAGGCGGGATACAAGCATGTGTTGGGCCCTACGTGCGAATCTCAGTTGCAAGATACTAGCAAGTTGATAAGATTCTGAATAGAACAGTCACGTGCAGAGGATTACACGTACACGTGTACACATGCGTGATCCTTTGCTTCATGCTCAGCACTGTCAACCCACATATTGAGCGCGACCCCAGTCCTGGCCGGCAACTGTGGCCAGGCATATCCACGACCATATCAGGTGCCGTCACGGCCACGCGCAATCGGGCAATGAGCCCAGTTTGAGTTGCGTCGAGCACTGTTAGCTGCCGCCCTTTGTGCACATCACCTAAAGCATGTGACACATGTGCGGCCCTAGTGGCGGAGGCATGATGTTTATCTAATGTGAGATTAAATGTAATAAGAATTTCAGTATGGACATAAATATAATATGATAAGAGAGAAAAAAGTAAAATATATTGTTGCCATTCGTGTCGAGTACTGTTGATTGCTGCCCTTTGTGCACATCACCTAAAGCACGTGTGACACATGTGTGGCCCTAGTGACGAATGCAGAATATTTTTCCAGTATGAGCGTAAATGTAATAAGAATTTCTGCATGGACGTAAATGTAATATGACAAAAAAATTAAAAAATAATGATACACCTACCAAGGCTTGAATTTGTCACCTCTAATAACTTAGATTTATAAGTTACCAGTTAAGCTAAAGTTTAAAAGTGTTAACGGGTTAGTAAAATTTATCTAAAAAGAAGAGTTTATATACAAAGAAAATTACAATCTGTATCCACTATTCTATATTTTATAAAATCCAGTGTGAGCATCCGTCCATACAAAACTGTACGTGGGTCCGTCCCTGTATGGCTCCCAATTTTTTTCCTTAGTGCTCTGTGTTTGTGACTAGGATTTTTTTGATTGAAACAAAAATTCTTCGAAAGTCACATAATAGATTTCAATGGATCAAAAACAACAAAAAATATCACATATTCACACTAGATCAAAATATATAAACCAAAACCTCTACATTCTAATCACAAATTCATTATAAGGATCTAATTTGTTTTTCCTTATACTTAGCAGAGTGACAAAGTCAAGTTATAATAGCCATAAGAAATGGACCTAATAGGAATTTACAACAATTAGAGCAATTGGTAACTACGGATTATTGTCTCCTCATATTTAGTTAATTTGATACCGTTCAAAACAGTTGAAGACACCAAAAGATATATCTGCACGAGGTCCACTAAAAGAGATTGTGATTTGTAATATTGGGGAGCATTGATTTTAAATTTTTTAGCTAGAGAAATATTTAAGACACTTGAGAGCATAATACCATAGGTCTTTGCAAGGATAACTGAGAATTCCTTTCTTATCCGCATTGTAAATTTTCTTTTTTATCTTTTTCAGTTTATTAGCTATTATTTAGGAAATTGTTTGTAGATAGATTGAAACTTATTTAGATGTCTAATTCCTATGCAAAAACATCCCCATCTTCTTTATTTACTCTTGTGCATGAAGCCATGCAAACAAAATCCCGGGCATTTGTTGAAGGGCTATTTTTCAAAAAAAAAAAAACCTCAAAAATAAATAATTTCAAAAATCAACCTCCCCTCAAATTAATTCCAAACCGACCTCTGACATGTCACGTCGGCGATGAGGCGGTGCGCCCCGCAAGCGTGGCACCCACATGGCATCAAGTCCTTTTTTGGTTCGTCTGGGGGTTGCTAACCCCAGACGAACCAATTTTTTTTTGTGTATTGGATCGTCCGCGGTTGGCAACCCTGTACGAATCACTCTTGGGCAAAAAATTGCCCAAGTAAGGCTGGTCCAGGGTTGGCAACCCCGGACAAGGCCAAAATTTTAAAAAAATAACTTTTTTCCTCTCTCCTCTTCCCTCTCTCCCTCTCTCCTCCTCTAAGGCACGCACCAGGCAACGCTGTCGCCGACGAGGCCAACAGAGATGACACCGGCAGTGGTGACGACGTGAGCTGCTGGGCTACTGCCGTTACTACTGGGCTGCTGCCGCTGCGCTGGCTGCCCTTGCTGGGCTGCGATGGCGAGGAGGCCAGCGATGATGGGGGTTGCTCACCGCCGCTGTCACCCTCCTCGCTGTCGCAGCCCAGCAAGGGCAACCAACATGGGCAGAAGTAGCCCAATAAGCTGTTGGGCTGCCTGCTGCTCATTGTGGCCACAAGAGGCCTCATCGGCGGCATCATGCAAGGTGGATGAGTGAAAATTATATATAAAAAAAATTAATTTCTCTCGTTCGGGAGGAGGCAATATGCAAATTTTTTTTTGGCTCGTTCGGGATTGTAGCCAACCCTGGGTGAACCAAAAAACGACCCGGACATGCCCCGATGTCACGTTGGCGGGCAAATTGCCTCGCCGTCGCTGTGACATGTTAGATATCGGTTTTTCAATTTAATTTGAAGGAAGATCGATTTTTAGAATTATTTACTTTTTGAAGTTTTTTTTTTTTGAAAAATAGCCCTTTGTTGAAAGACATTTCAGATTGTTCCTACCTTCCTGCAGTCAACAGTAGCAATGGTCGGATTTTCAAACTTATTTAACATCTCTCCATCTTTTCTTTTTTTCATTTTTAGCAAATAACGCATGGCTAAATGGGCAAATTGTTAAGGAAACCTCATTAGTTATTTCTATCTTCCTGAGATTAAAATGGAAGGGTTCAAGTACAAAATGATATTTCTTTCTCCGTTGTTTTCAATTCATCCATAATTATTTGTTCAAAAAAGAAAAAAGAAAAAGAAAAAGAAAAAAGGGAGGTTCTCAAATCAGTATAGCAAAACTTTTTACTTTGAAGAAATGGGGGGCACTTGGCCTCAGTCCCTTTTCTTTTTGCTTTTTCATTTTTGTTTCCCGTTTCTGTGCTAACAATAGGCACTTACAACCTCTTTCCTTTTTTTTATTGATCCTTTTCCCCTTTTGTGGTAATAAACAGTTTGCTTCTTTTCTTCTGTTGCAGTTGGTTATCAAGGGAATGATGGGTTCTCTCTCTTTCAAAATAATTGCAGGCTACTTCAAAAGGGAGGGGTTAGAACACAAAGGAAAACATATGTAGTACGTGAACTGTTACATCCCCTCCTCTATATATATAGGTGTAAAACAAAAAATATTTTTCCACATGAATGAAGATGAAAGGAATGAGAAAACAAGAGGAAAACAAAGAAAATTGATTGATAATAACCTGGTGCTGGCGAAATCATAGAGCCTGCCAGTGCTGGAGAAGATCATGAGACCGACCTCGGCATCACATAGAATAGCAAGCTCCTTGGTCTTTTTCAGCAGCCCGTTCCTCCTCTTGGAGAAGGTGACTTGCCTGCTCGTCGAGTTGTCAATCCTTCGGATCACAATCTTTCCTCTCCCCATCTTATTGACTGAATTTGAATAGATTTGATTGATCGACCTGCTGATAATATATATGTTTCAGATCTATGTGTTGAAAGAAGAAGAGAAATGAAGAGGATGAAGTAAATTAAGAACAAAGGAGAGACCAAACAAGATGATGATTGTTGATGAGCTTAATTTGTGAATGAATTTAAGGATGGCTGACAGCTGCACCTGGAGACTTGATGGTTGGTGGCGGCTCTCTCAGATCTCAAGCCTCTCTTTTAATTAGTAATAATCTAATTAAGACTAACTGGGCAACAATTAATATACTAGGGCACGGTATGATTAATATCTTTTTTCTTAATTAGCAGAGAAACCCTCGCAATTCAATCTTTATTTGGCTCAATCTTCAATATTTCGAGGATAATGCAGTCTTTATTTGTCTCAATCTTCAATACAAAAGTTGCAGGGAATCATTCCAGCTGCATGTAAAGCTTTGAATCACTCGAATCGGAGCTGTGTTAAAGAAGTTTTCCCAGTCAGAGTATCCCATCATTCACATTATAAGTGCATGAATCTACATGGAGAATTTCAAAGGGTTGTATGTTGGATCTAAAAATTATTTCATACAAGATCCACGCATAAACTAAAAACCTCTTTATCAAGATCAAAGAGACAGAGGGTTTAAGCATATCTGATTCCATCACGAAAAAGATGCTGAAGGTTGCACGATCTCGAGGACGCCGGAGTTGAGGGAGGGGATTCTTCTCTACAGCCACTAAATTCTCTTCTTGACCTTTAGAGGAGATGAGAGACCTCCAAGAGAGATTGGGTCATCGTGGTGGAGAGGGAATCTAATCCATGATATTTATAAGCTCAAGGCAATCCTAATTCAACTCATTATAAATCTAAGCCCTTGATTAATATCACGCGTTCCACACGTGTAGATGAGATCAACATTATAAATTTATTTACACCAAAGACTAAGTGTAATTGAAATGTGTTTAGATCCAAACCATTAGAGTTGATCAATTCCTTATTAGGTCAAACAACATAGGCTATAGAGACGAATGTATAAATCCAATTAGACTTGTGTAGGTCCAAATTAATTTAGACTTTAATCCAAATAAGTCTAACAATCTCTCACTTGGGCTAACTCAAGTCATACTGGAAAGATATTATGCATAACTTTTTGGTATCAAAACTTTAACTATCAATAAACTACATTTCAAAACAATCTAGTCCATTAAGTGTCCGCCACCGAACATGACAGTCGTTACCTTCTGTATAATCGAGGTAGGATCTTCCACATCACAAGTTTCAGAACTCTTAACGATATAGATCAAATATGGACGTGTGATATGAAAATGTCCTCTGATCAAATTAGGTATAATTCCAACTGGTTTCCACTTTATGACTCCAATGAGTCTGATTTTATGACTCCAATGAGTCTGATTTTATGTCACTAACGAGTTTTACTGGTAATAAATTCAAATGTGCAAATTAAATTCAAAAGGAATTTAAAGAGAGCAATTATACTTTATTATTGGAATTAACAAATATACATAAAGTGCACGAAGAAATAATGTCTGATACATAAAATTATCCACTCCCACTAAACCAGGATATCATCATGACTAGCCATCCCCATATGAGTAATATACTCTAAGAAGACTTTAGGTGGCAGTCCTTTAATGAGTAGATCTATAATGTTAAGAATAATACTATCACTATCAACAGATACAATGTGATTCTGAACTTTATCCTCGAAGACAAAATACTTGATGTCGATATGCTTCGATTTTCCTGAACTCTTATCACTATTGCAGTAAAACTCTATAACTCTTATTGTCACAGTGTAACTGTAATGGCCTCTCGACTAAATCCACCATCTTTCTGCAATCAGAAAAATATAACCTGAAGTGGACTTCCTATTGTCGATACATCTAATCTAAATGTATGTATCCGATCAGCTGCAACTGATCAGATTTTATGTAGTCTTTTGTAAATATCGCATTACCTTCTTAGCAGTTTTCTAGTGATCAATCCAAGAATTGATTAAGTATCTGCAGAGTTTCTCAACGGTATATGTTATGTCTAGACGGATACAAACTTAAGCATACATCAGCTTTCAACCACCGATGCATATGAAATGTCTTTCATATACTCTTTCTATAGGTCGTTCTTGGGATATTGGAAAAGACTGAACTTATCTCCCCTAAACCAATTCTTCATGCCACATCTATCTAGCACCTTATCGATGTAGGCCTTTTGTGATAAACCTAATATTTCACGTGTCCTGTCACGTTGAATTTGGATGCCAAGCACAAAGAAGCTTCTTCAAGATCTTTCATCTTAACGTTCTTTGAGAAAACTCTGTAGTAAACCTAGAGGGTGTGTGAATAGGTGACTAGCTAATCTAATGATGAATAATGCGGAAATAAAAACTATGTAAGAAAAGTAAAAACTATTATGCAAAACACACCAAGTATAACACAAGAGTGTAGCCGAATTTCCGGTGAAGAGCTCTGGACTATCTCCTCAAGATTCCTCTAGATTAAGAGTTGAGGTGCCACTATGGCTCTCTTGATTGAATACTAGTGTGAGCAAACAATCCCAAGCATATAACAATAGAGCACAAGATATATCAAGCATATAAATATATAGGCAATATAAACATGCAAGATATAAACACAAGTGAGAGATAGAGAGAGCAATCACAAACACGGGAGATTTGTTTTGAGGTTCGAGCACCCTTGTTCTACGTCCCCGCCTTCAACACTATGAATGATTTCCACTAAAATCGATCCCACCGGATCACTCGGTGTCACAACACCTACAACGAGTTCACACTAGAACTCCTTGGACTCACTAGTCCCTTTCTTTTTCTCGCAAGAACAACACACGCAAGCACACTAGCTTGCCGAGGCCACACCTCTACACCGAGCTCCAACAAGAACTCGAAACAACACGAACCCGCAAGTTCCCTCCTCAAATACAAGATGAAACACTTTGGTGATCTCAACACTTTGATCACCTAAAACACTCTCACAACAAAGATTCCTAGAGGATTGATATAGCAATGGATAGCTCAAGTATGTGTGAGAAAACAAAATAGAGTAGTGGAGGAAAAACTCAAGAAATCTCTTTTGCAAAACACTCTTGAAAACTCTCCTTTTGATATGGAAGTATTTGCTCTAAAACAAGTGGAGATAAACAGTTAGAGAGGTAGGAAAAACTAGCACAAAAACTCTCTTGAAATCTTATAGAAAATAGCCCAAGGAACCCCATTTTATAGGCTCCCAAAATCTAGCTGTTGCAGGCCAACTAAGGAGGAAATTCTGCTGCCGGTCGACCGGCCAACGGTCAAATTTATGACCGTTGTAGCCTACCGGTCCACCTCTCGGTTGACCGATATAAGGCATTGACCTATCGGTCGACCGCCCGATCGACCGAGGCTAGATCCAGAGAGCAAAGCTCTCTGGGCGGTCGACCGCCCGGTCGACTGGGGCCTTAGCGGTCGACCGGCCCTCAAGCCAAAAATGGCTGTGCACGTTTGTGCACATCGGTCGACCGCCCGGTTGACCGACTTCTGGCACGGTCGACCGTTTGGTCGACCGCCAGAAGACCTGGTCAGTCATTTTTAGGGATCAAAACATGGTTTTCTATTTTCTTATAAAATCCCATAAAATCACTAAAAATATACAAAAATGAGTTCTTTGAAATACTTTGAAGTACAAATATGTGTGATAAAAAAACAACACATATTACAAACTTTTTGAACCATTTTTTTAATATAGAAATTTTGTCTTGAACAAAAATCTATATTTTTCAAAAACAATCTCCAAATTAAAAAAAAACTTCTCCAAATACAAAAACAAGATATTTTAAACACTTTTGAAGCTTAGTGTGTATGGATATGATCCACTACACATATGAAATGAAATATCTATATTTTTGACAATAAACTCTAAAATAAGTTTTGATAAATCCAAAATAATATTTTTCTAAACTCAAAATTATCTTATGAAAACATATATAAATTTTGTTTGTGTATATGAACTTGAGCAATCCACCAACTAATCTATCCTTTACATTTTATCTAAAAATAAATCTTGACACTTACAAAACCCGACACAAGTCTTCTTGAAAATCTTCTCTTGAGAATCTCCTTCACCTTCTTGACTTGGTCCAAACCTTGATCCAATGAGTTAGACTCCTCTTGAGTACTTGATGCAATCTTGATGCGCGAGCTCTTGAATCAACATGTGCTATCTCTAAAACTTGATTTCGAATCCTTTGTTGAAGCTAAACACCTACTAAGATTTTGATCAAATATCTGAGACTAAATAAACACAAGATCATTAGTACTATAGCTACATGAGTTAATCATCATCAAAACTAGAGCGATGGGCCTTTGGGCCAACAATCTCTCTCTTTTTGATGATGACAAAACTCATGAAGTTATATATGCATGGATAAAGTTAAGTTTCATAGAAGATCTCCTTTTACTCATGCATAACAATGTTGGCCCAAAGGCCCTTCACCCTAGTTTTGATGATGATCAACTCATGTAGTTATAGTTACTAATGATCTTGTGTTTAATTAGTGACAGATTCATGATCAAGATCTTAGTAGGTGCATAGCTCAACAAAAGATAAAAGAACAAGATTTGGAGCTTGCATGTGGTGATCCAAGGAGTTTTTTGGATCAAACTTGGACCAAGTCAAGAAGATGAGAAGCCTTCAAGGGAAGACTTCAAGAAGTTGAAGACTTGGGTCTAGGTATAGAATTTGTATGTTTGTTTTAGTAAAAATGTAAAGGATAGATAGTTGGTGGATTGCTCAAGTCTATATCACACACACACTCTTGATAGAACTCTTGATTTAAATTGCTTTCATAAAGATTTCATTTTAGAAAAGAATTTTTATTTAGGAAAATATTTATCTTAGATTTTGGTATTTCATAGTTCATATCTTTAAACCAAAATCTTGATTAGAGTTTTATATCAAAAACATAGATATTTCTTATTGATTGTGTAGTGGATCATATCCATACACACTATGCTTTAAAATGAACTCAAATATCTTGTTTTTGTATTTGATGAAGATTTAGAAAAACAAGTTTGGAAAAACATGTTTTGGAAAAATACATTTTAGTTATTGAGCTAATATTTCCAAGTTACAAAAATAGACCAAAACATATATAACATGTCTTGATTTTGTGCAAGCATGTTTGTTCTTTCAAGTATATTGGTAAAACTATTTTTGTAGAATTTCTATGTATTTTTTAGGATTTTATAAAAGATTTTTAAATCCTATTTTCTGACCTGGAGACTGGCTGACAGGCCAAACCGGTCGACCGGTCCGGTCGACCGATGTGCACAGCCCTGTGCACGTTGTCAGCACAGTGGCCGGTCGACCGGGTCGGTCGACCGACCAAGAGAGCTTTGCTCTCTGGAAATATCAGTCGACCGGGCCGGTCGACCGACAGTTCATTCCAGGTTATCGGTCGACCGAGCCGGTCGACCGGTGGCTGCAACGGTCAGAAAAATGACCGTTGGCCGGTCGACCGGCGGTCGACCGACAGCTCTGACAGAACCCCAACGGCTCTATTTCTGGCAGCCTATAAAAGGGGGTCTTGTCAACTGTTTTGTGGTTAAGATTTTGGAGACCTTTGAGCTAGTTTTTCCAACTGATTTCAGAAGTTCTCTCCACATATTTGAGTGCAAATATTTCCCATCTTAAAGGGAGTTTTTATCAAGAGAGTGTTAAAGTGATTTCTTGAGTTTTCCATCAAAACTTTCTTTCCTTAATTTCTCACACTTCACTTGAGCATCCATAGACATATCTATCCTATAGGAAAGTGTTGTAGTGAGCTTTTGTAATTGGTGATCAAGTGTTAGATCACCAAAGAGATTTCCATTGTACTTTGAGGAAGCGGGCAAGTGTGCTCGTTGTGGTTGGAGTTCGGTTGTGAACTCTTGGTGGTTCGAGGTGCGGCCTCGGCAAGCTTAGGGGGCTTGCGTGTGTACGGGACTTGGGAGTCCGAGGGTTTGTAGGTGTACGGCACCGAGGAGAGATCCGGTGGGATCTTGCATAGTGGAAATCCTTCGTGTGTCGAAGGCGGGGATGTAGAGCAAGTGTGCTTGAACCTCGAAATAAACCCTTTGTGTTTGCGATTGCTTACTCTTCCCTCTCTCTCTCTTTGTCTCTTTTATATCTTGCATTTACTTTCATTGTCTTCACTTGTACATGCTTGATATACCCTTGTGCTTATATTGTTACATACTTGCTTGGGATTGTTGTTAACACTAGTATTCAACCAAGAGAGCCAACGCGGCACCTCAACCCATTCAAGGGGAATCTAGAGGAGCTTGTCCAGAGCCTCGCAAGGGGAATTCGGCAACACTCTTGAGTTATACATAAGTGTTTAATTAAAAGAAATTTTAATTTGGTCAACTTAGTTTTAATTCCGCATTATTTGTTCACAAGTGACCATTAGATTAGCCATCACCTATTCACCCCCCCTCTAGGTGATCTTACAATTGGTATCAGAGCTAGTGCTCTTGATATTGGGTCTAACAACCTAAGAGTTAAAGATCCTACATTTGGGCTAATCACAATATTTGTTGTACACACACACCTCACCATGGACTTCATGTCACCACCCACCTTTGACATTCTTAACATCCAAATTTGGAAGGTTAAGATGTCTTTGTTCCTCAAAGGACTTGGCCTTAGTGTATATCTTGCCACAACTAATAAAGAATATTGCTTAAATGGTAAGAACATTGAGGCTAATACAAAAGCCCTACATGCTTTAAAGAGCACCCTAAATGATGATTATTTATGTAGGGTTGCTAATATTGATATGGCTTTTCTAGTATGGAACACCCTCATCTCCCTTGGTGAAAATGAACAATACTATGCGGGGAGCGATTCGGATGTTGGAAGCGACACCTCCAACAAGTGCTACATGGTCCAAGGGGATGACCCCCTTGAGGTAAATACCGAATCCGATGATGAGGATGCTAGTATGTCATATGATGAGCTAAATTCTTTATGCCAATTATTGCTTGAAAGATATGACATAATTAAGAAAGAAAATAAATTTTGAAAAAGGACATTGCTTGCATGCATAATGAACATGATTCATGTAGAGATAACATTGCATGCTTAGAAAAGAATAATAAAGATTTGAAAAAGAACATTGATTGCATGCATGTAGAAAATGATTCTTTTAAAAATAAACTTGCATGTTTAGAAAAGGAAAATGAAGACTTGAAAAATGAAAATGTTTCCCTCATGTCTAAATTAAATGATTTGTGTAAAGGGAACACTATTTTGAAGGATAAGATAGCTATGGTAGAAAAACAAAAAGAAAATATTTTTCAAGAAAATATCACTTTGAAAAGAAAATTTGTTGAAAAGGAAAAAGACTTTGTTTCTAAAAAGAAAGAAAAATGATTCTTCATCTCATCATGCTTTTCATGCCACATCTAATGAGATTAAGAACATGAAAAATAAGATGAATAATTTGAGTTCAACTTTGAACTCGTGTGCATTTAATCATTCTAAGTTGGAATCCTTGTTTCAAAAGAAACAAGTTCCCCATGCTCATGCACATACTCATCATGCTCATGCTTATGGTGCATATCACGATCACAATCACACTCATAAGCATCATGCTAAGGTGTACATTTGTACACATTGTGGCCGCAAAGGCCATCTAGCAAGATATTGTTTTGATAAGAAACCATATTTATATTTTGCTAAATATAATAGATTTTGGGTTCCTTATAACAATGCTAACCCAAAGGACCCAAGAAAACATGGGTACCAAAACCCCCACCTTTTGATTGTGATGTAGGTGAGGGCTCTCACAAAACGTGAGAGGATTGGTGCCTTGGTAGCCAATGCAATGGATATGATGGACACTCTTGTAGATGCATTGCTATCAAGGGAATTATGGTGGAAAAGACCACCATGCTTGGAGCTTTGAAGTTGGTAACAATTTCTTAACTCCTATTTTTATATACATGCTTTTACTTATTTCATACATTCATAGCATGTTCATGATTTTGTTTGATTTGTGCTTCATGTGGTATTTACATGCTTAGATGTAGATTATATCAAACTTGTATGTATACATATACAAATAGTGAATTACAATTGACTCTTAAATAATTTGAACTTCATGCTCACTTGTATCCACTTTATGCATATGTATAATCTAGTTTTGATAATTCTCACATATACATGTTTTGCCAATTTTGTGATTTACTTCATGTATATGCATGCTTAATTCAAATCTAATAAATATACATGTATACCCGTGAGTCTCTTGCCTTCATGCAAACATTTAATAGACTCTTTTATTTTTGGGATATGTATGCATATTGTTAGATTTGTATAAACCATACATATACCATGAAAATTGTTGATTTTAGTGAAAAATGATTTTTGTGTGTTGTTAAATAAAATTTTTAGTCATGATTTGATTTGGGCTTCTATGACTATTTTCATATGGATACTATTTACATAACCTTTGAACACTCATCTTTAAGAAAACATATAATTTGGAGCTTTATGGACTATGAGTGCTTGAACTTTTATGTATTTAGTATTATTCATGAAAACATATGATTTCATATTTATGAAGGATCTTTAACTAGTTTGTCAAAAATCCATTTAAACTAGTTATCTATTCTTCAATTGATGCACATGATCCTATTTTTATGGATAAATTCTTTTGTGATTTCAAAATTTTGATGCTTCATTGTATTGAATATTAGTTTAGATGTTAGTATTTGTCAACACTTGGATTTATACTTGTACACCTTATGGACCACAAATAAATCTATATATGATTGGGTTGAATGCTTATTTGTGCCTATTAGATGTACTAGTATAGCCTTATGTTGATGATCATTGCATTCTTAAACTTGTATTCCCATTCGGATTTATGTTATGATCATGTGATTTCATTTCATGTATATGGTTATTTTGTCAAAACATTAAGATATACATGGATATCTCTTGAGTCATTTGCCTTTCATGCAAATCTATATATATGGACTCAATTGTGTTAGAGATATGTATGTATGCTTCTTGTATTGACAAAACATACATATATTATGAAACATTTTTTTTAAAAATTTTTTTGATAATTTTCAAGGTTTTAAAAGTTATGATAATTCAAAATTTATGATTTGAAGGAATATTGAGTTTTATTGCTATTTTTCATGATGCCATGCTTCACATAACATTAGTACACTCACATCTCTTGAAAACATTAAATGGACTTTATGGATTAGAGTGTTTTTAGTGCCTTGTGTTTCATTGATCTTTCATGAAAAACTTTTTAACTTATTCCTTGATGGAAGGATCTCGTACTAGTTCTTAAAACAAGTTCATTTAACTAGTTCGAATTCTTCATATGGTAGATTATATGATGTATACACTTATGCTTACTTTTCAATTGGTATCATTGGTTATTTGCAATGGGTATCAATATGACTTCATGTTGTGTATATCCATATTTTGATTGTATGTATGAATGCCTTCAAATTATATCAATTTCTATTGTATTATCTTGTCATACATATATGTTATCTATTTGTGCTTATTTTACAAGTGGTATTTCCTTTAAAGCACAAAGATTGTTGATGCTAAGCTTAATTAGATTTCAAATTGGTATTTCATAATAAGCTTATGCATTGTGTTTTGAAATTGGTATCAAAAATTCAAATTTGATTATTTTACAATCGATATCTCAAAATTTGTTATTACTAAGAAAAAGTTAAAATTTTGTTTTGATAAAGAAAAATTCAAAATTTTTTTTTGTATTGTCTATATGCAAGGAGAGCTTAACATCTCTTCCATATGTAGATTCATGTTGAGTATATTATAATTTGAGGAGCTTGACAACTCTTCTTTTCATGATATACGTGTGTAGGGGGAGCTTCACATCTCCTCTTATGCATGACATATTATACGTTATGTGAATTAGGGCTTGTCATCCCTCTTTCATGTAATGTATATGTGTCGGGAAGCTAACTTAACGTCTTCCTCTTCATGAATTTATATCGCATATAAATTTTATTGATTGATTTGTATTTAACCCTCCTTGATTTCCTTATTTTTAACAAAAAGGGGGAGAAAATTTGTTTGATGTATTTTTCTTTGAACCCTTTGTTGATGATTGACAAAAAGGGGAGAAGAATTTGTGATTTTATATGCATGATTTCATGATTTCCTTACTTAAGGGGGAGAAGTATTTGGTTCCTTGCTTAAGGGGGAGTAAGATTTGTATTTATGCATATATGTTGTCTTGCAATTAGGAGCAAAAGACTTGATTTATTATTTGATTTATATGATTGCATCTCCTACATTGCATACATATTTATGTGCTTTTATTGCCATATCTTTTATTTATTTGGTATGCATGAGTTAAGGGGGAGCTTCTTTGAAGCTTTACTTTAATCCATGCATATATAACTCCATGAGTTTTGTCATCATCAAAAAGGGGAGATTGTTGGCCCAAAGGCCCTTCACCCTAGTTTTGATGATGATCAACTCATGTAGTTATAGTTACTAATGATCTTGTGTTTAATTAGTGACAGATTCATGATCAAGATCTTAGTAGGTGCATAGCTCAACAAAAGATAAAAGAACAAGATTTGGAGCTTGCATGTGGTGATCCAAGGAGTTTTTTGGATCAAACTTGGACCAAGTCAAGAAGATGAGAAGCCTTCAAGGGAAGACTTCAAGAAGTTGAAGACTTGGGTCTAGGTATAGAATTTGTATGTTTGTTTTAGTAAAAATGTAAAGGATAGATAGTTGGTGGATTGCTCAAGTCTATATCACACACACACTCTTGATAGAACTCTTGATTTAAATTGCTTTCATAAAGATTTCATTTTAGAAAAGAATTTTTATTTAGAAAATATTTATCTTAGATTTTGGTATTTCATAGTTCATATCTTTAAACCAAATCTTGATTAGAGTTTTATATCAAAACATAGATATTTCTTATTGATTGTGTAGTGGATCATATCCATACACACTATGCTTTAAAATGAACTCAAATATCTTGTTTTTGTATTTGATGAAGATTTAGAAAAACAAGTTTGGAAAACATGTTTTGGAAAAATACATTTTAGTTATTGAGCTAATATTTCCAAGTTACAAAAATAGACCAAAACATATATAACATGTCTTGATTTTGTGCAAGCATGTTTGTTCTTTCAAGTATATTGGTAAAACTATTTTTGTAGAATTTCTATGTATTTTTTAGGATTTTATAAAAGATTTTTAATCCTATTTTCTGACCTGGAGACTGGCTGACAGGCCAAACCGGTCGACCGGTCCGGTCGACCGATGTGCACAGCCCTGTGCACGTTGTCAGCACAGTGGCCGGTCGACCGGGTCGGTCGACCGACCAAGAGAGCTTTGCTCTCTGGAAATATCAGTCGACCGGGCCGGTCGACCGACAGTTCATTCCAGGTTATCGGTCGACCGAGCCGGTCGACCGGTGGCTGCAACGGTCAGAAAAATGACCGTTGGCCGGTCGACCGGCGGTCGACCGACAGCTCTGACAGAACCCCAACGGCTCTATTTCTGGCAGCCTATAAAAGGGGGTCTTGTCAACTGTTTTGTGGTTAAGATTTTGGAGACCTTTGAGCTAGTTTTTCCAACTGATTTCAGAAGTTCTCTCCACATATTTGAGTGCAAATATTTCCCATCTTAAAGGAGTTTTTATCAAGAGAGTGTTAAAGTGATTTCTTGAGTTTTCCATCAAAACTTTCTTTCCTTGATTTCTCACACTTCACTTGAGCATCCATAGACATATCTATCCTATAGGAAAGTGTTGTAGTGAGCTTTTGTAATTGGTGATCAAGTGTTAGATCACCAAAGAGATTTCCATTGTACTTTGAGGAAGCGGGCAAGTGTGCTCGTTGTGGTTGGAGTTCGGTTGTGAACTCTTGGTGGTTCGAGGTGCGGCCTCGGCAAGCTTAGGGGGCTTGCGTGTGTACGGGACTTGGGAGTCCGAGGGTTTGTAGGTGTACGGCACCGAGGAGAGATCCGGTGGGATCTTGCATAGTGGAAATCCTTCGTGTGTCGAAGGCGGGGATGTAGAGCAAGTGTGCTCGAACCTCGAAACAAACCCTTTGTGTTTGCGATTGCTTACTCTTCCCTCTCTCTCTCTTTGTCTCTTTTATATCTTGCATTTACTTTCATTGTCTTCACTTGTACATGCTTGATATACCCTTGTGCTTATATTGTTACATACTTGCTTGGGATTGTTGTTAACACTAGTATTCAACCAGAGAGCCAACGCGGCACCTCAACCCATTCAAGGGGAATCTAGAGGAGCTTGTCCAGAGCCTCGCAAGGGGAATTCGGCAACACTCTTGAGTTATACATAAGTGTTTAATTAAAAGAAATTTTAATTTGGTCAACTTAGTTTTAATTCCGCATTATTTGTTCACAAGTGACCATTAGATTAGCCATCACCTATTCACCCCCCCTCTAGGTGATCTTACAAACAATAAACAAATAGATACTCAATAAAGTGTATAAACTAACAAAATATATATGCATAAACTCACTAAATTCTTCTCCGTTTTTTGCATAAACAAGAAAATAAACATGCATATATGAACTCTCACAATTCTTCTCCCCTTTTTTGTCAATTCATCAACAAAGGGGCGAAAACAAATCAAACAATAAAGATATATATGCGATATACATTCATGAAGAAGAGAGACGTAAAGTTAGCTCCCTCTACATACATGCATTACATGAAGAAGAGATACAACACCCTAACTCACATAAAGCATAATATACAATGTATAAGCGGAGATGTTAAGCTCCCACTATACATGTGTACCACATAAAGAAGAGATGTCAAGCTCCTCAAAGTGAGATACACTCAACATGAATTTATATATAGAGAAGATATTAAGCTTCCCTTGCATATAGGCAATGTATATCAATAAAATTTGAAATCAATTTAAAACAAGTTTTGAATTTTCTTAAGTCATCAAAACGAAGTTTGATACCAGAGAAATCAAATTGTAGTTAACAAAACAAAAGTTGGTATCACTTGTAAATAAACAAAATTTTAATACCACTTATAGGTTATTGATACCACTAGAAATATCTAGTAAATTATTGATATTAATTGAAGAGTAAAATATGAAATATATTTTGATACCAATTAAATGTCAATTGAAATACCAATTGAAAACAATGCTTAAGCTTATAAAGATACCAATTTACTTTTAAATTTAAGTCAAGCTTAGTATAAACATAAATTGTACTTTAAACATGTAAATATTGTAAAACAAGCACAATCAAATCATATATATGTATGTATGAAAAGGATATACCAATTGAAATTGATACTATTTGAAGTTTAAAACATACATATATAAGAAACAAATATGAGTATACAAACATAAGATTTCATGAAGAACATGTGTATGAGTCATAACTATCCACCCTATTCATGTACATGTTAAAAGGATATTCAATAAAAGCGTACAAGGCATGATCTCTTAACCATCCGCCCTTCAAGGGTAGAAGTTTTCAAAAATAAGATTTGAAAATAATTGTAGATTGAAAACACTACCAAATGAAGAATAAATAATTAGTTAAAGTAATTTTAAAAAACTAGTTAAAGATCCTTCAAACATGAAATCAAATCATATGTATATCATGAAATATTGCTAAGTACACAAAATTGACATTCGAAATCTATAAAGCTAAAAAATGTGCTCATGAAGTAAATTCATGAGTAAACAAAGATAATATGAGTGCAAAAGACTCATGTGAATAGCATATTCATGAAATAGTCAATAAGGCTCAAAATAAACATGTCTTTTATCAAAAACATGAAAATCATAAAAAATTATTTTTCTTATCAAACTTTAGGTATATGTATGTTTTATCAAAACTAAAAATATACATACATATCCCAAACACAAACGAGTCCATAATAGAATTGCATGAAGGCAAGTGACTCAAAAGTATACATGTATATTTATTAGATTTAGATAAAATAACATATACATGAATCAAAACATGTACAGAGATAGAGAAAACAAGTATAATGAAAGAATCATCAAAACTAGGTTATACATGTACATGTAATGAGTACAAATGAGCAATGAGACACAAACATATAACAATCAAGTGTAGCTTACTACTTGTACAAGTATAGACACAAGATTTAATAAAAACTATATCTAAACAAGTAATAACCACATGAAGCACAAAAATATGTTCAATTAAAATAATGAGCATTGAAATCAAAATATTCTAAAAAATTTATATTAAGCACGTAAATAAAAATGGGAGTTAGAGATAGTTACCAAAACCAATCGGGCTCATCTCTAGATCTCCAAACCATGGTGGTCCTCCCACCAAACTTCCTTGATAGCGATGCACCAAAAGGATATGTCCATCTAGCTCCACATGCATCCACCACCAAGGCACCATACCTCTCACGTCATATGAGAGCTCACACCTACATCAAATACAAGAGGTGGGGATTTTGGTACCCATTTTCTTTCGGGTCCACGGGGGTTAGTTTTGTAAGGAACCCAAACATTATTATTTGCAAAATTTATATGATTTATCCTATCAAAATAAAACTTTGCTAAATGGTCTTTGCTGCCACAATGTGTACATTTATACACTCTAGCATGCATATGAGAATGAGTGTGATCATGATGTGCATAGTGTGCCTATGTATGCCGTGGGTTATGTGCATGAACATGTGGAGCTTGTTTCTTTTGAAACAAGATTTTCAATCTAGAATGATTAAATGCACAATTACTCAAAATTGAGCTCAAACAATTAATTCTATTTTTAAAGACTTGAATCTCATTTTTATCAATAGTAGCATGAAGAGTATAGCAAGAATGAGAATCAATAATCCTTTTCTTTTTAGAAATGTTTTCTTTTTCTTTTGAAACAAATTTTCTTTTCAAAGAGTTATTTTCATCCAAAATAATTTCTTTTTCTTTTTCCACCAAAATAATTTTATTTTTCAAAGAATTATTTTCTTCATAAATGTCATTTAATTTAGAAGACAAGAAAATATTCCCCTTTTTCAAAAATTCATTTTCTTTTGAAACACATGCAAATTTATTTTTAAAAGATTCATTTTATTTTAACAAAGAAGTGTTTTCCTTTTTCAATTTATTATTTTCAATTTTCAATAAATCATATTTTTCAAGAAGTTTTTGACAAAAAGAAGCAAGCTCATTACAGGGCATGTCAATATCTTTTTCTATCTCGGATTCGGAATTTACCTCAAGGGGTTATCCCCTTGGACCATGTAGCATATGTTGGAACCCTCACTTCCATCATCCGAGTCGCTCCTCATATAATATTGCTTTTGTTCACCAAGGGATATAAGTGTGTTCCATACTATAAAAGCCGAATCAAAGTTAGAAACCCTACATAAATAATCATCATTTAGGGTACTCTTTAAAGCATGAAGGGCTTTTGCATTAGCCTCAAGGTGTTTACTATTAACAAAATATGAATCCTTAATGGCAGTAAATAAACATGAATACCTAGGGCTTTGAGGTATATTGACATCTTAACTTTCCAAATTTAGATGTTAAGAATATCAAATGGGATGTGTCATGAAATCCATGTATGTGTAAACAAATATTGTGATTAGCTAAAAGAGGATCTTTAACTCAAGGTTGTTAGGCCCAAATCAAGAGCACCAAGGTCTGATACCACTTGTAGTAAACCTTGATGGGGGGTGAATAGGTGACTAGCTAATCTATTGATGAATAATACAGAATGAAAAACTATTTAAGCAAACTAAAAATTATTATGCAAAACACACCAAGTATAATACAAGAGTGTAGCCGAATTCTCGGTGAAGGGCTCTGGACTATCTCCTCAAGATTCCTCTAGATTAAGAGTTGAGGTGCCACTATGGCTCTCTTGATTGAATATAAGTGTGAGCAAACAATCCCATGCATATAACAATAGAGCATAAGATATATCAAGGATATAAAGATATAGGCAATGTAAGCATGCAAGATATAAACACAAGTGAGAGATAGAGAGAGCAATCGCAAACACGAGAGATTGTTTCGAGGTTCGAGCACCCTTGCTCTACGTCCCCACCTTCAACACTATGAAGGATTTCTACTAAAAATCTATCCCACCGGATCACTCGGTGCCACAATACCTACAACGAGTTCACACTAGAACTCTTTGGACTCACTAGTTCCTCTCTTGTTCCCACAAGAACAACACACGCAAGCACACTAGCTTTCCGAGGCTGCACCTCTACACCGAGCTCCCACAAGAACTCGAAACAATATGAACCCGCAAGTTCGCCTCCTCAAATACAAGATGAAACACTTTGGTGATCTCACCACTTTGATCACCTAAAACACTCTCACAACAAAGATCCCTAGAGGATTGATATAGTAATGGATAGCTCAAGTATGTGTGAGAAAACAAGATAGAGTAGTGGAGGAAAAACTCAAGAAATCTCTTTTGCAAAACACTCTTGAAAAATCTCCTTTTGATATGGAAGTATTTGCTCTAAAACAAGTGGAGATAAATACTTAGAGAGGTAGTAAAAACTAGCAACAAAACTCTCTTGAAATCTTGTAGAAAACAGCACAAGGGAACCCCATTTTATAGGCTCCCAAAATCTAGCCGTTGGAGGCCAACTCAGCAGGAAATCCTGCTGTCGGTCGACCGGCCAACGGTCAAATTTATGACCGTTGCAGTCTGCCGGTCGACCGCCCGGTCAACCGATATAAGGCATTGACCTATCGGTCGACCGCCCGGTCGACTGGGTCCTTAGCGGTCGACCGCCCGATCGACCAGTCCTCAAGCCAAAAATGGCTGTGTACGTTTGTGCACATCAGTTGACCATCCGGTCGACCGACTTCTGGCACGGTCGACCGGTCGGTCGACTGCCAGAAGACCTGGTCAGTAATTTTTAGGGATTAAAACTTGGTTTTTATTTTCTTATAAAATCCCATAAAATCACTAAAAATCTACAAAAATGAGTTCTTTGAAATACTTTGAAGTACAAATATGTGTGATAAAAAATCAATACATATTACAAACTTTTTGAACCATTTTTGTAATATAGAAATTTTGCCTTAAAACAAAAATCAGTATTTTTCAAAAGCAATCTCCAAATAAAAAAAAAACTTCTCCAAATACAAAACAAGATATTTTAAACACTTTTGAAGCTTAGTATGTATGGATATGATCTACTACACATATGAGATGAAATATCTATGTTTTTGACAATAAGCTCTAAATAAGTTTTGATAAATTCAAAACGATATTTTTCTAAACTCAAAATTATCTTATGAAAACACATATAAATTTTGTGTGTGTGTGTGTGTATGAACTTGAGCAATCCACCAACTAATTTATCATTTATATTTTATCTAAAAACAAATCTTGACACTTACACAACCCGATACAAGTCTTCTTAAAAATCTTCTCTTGAAAATATTCTTCTCCTTCTTGACTTGGTCCAAACCTTGATCCAATGAGCTAGACTCCTCTTGAGTACTTGATGCAATCTTGATGCGCGAGCTCTTGAATCAACACGTGCTTGCTCCAAAATTTGACTTCGAATCCTTTGTTGAAGCTAAACACCTACTAAGATCTTGATCAAATATCTGAGACTAAATAAGCACAAGATCATTAGTACTATAACTACATGAGTTAATCATTATCAAAACTAGAGCGATGGGCCTTTAGGCCAACAAACTCTTAGTCTCAAGCAGAAGAGCTATATCGTTACTTACTAATAGAATGTCATCCACAAATAGCACAGGAAATATAAGTCTACTCCCTTTAAATTTATGATAAATGTACTAATCAGCCACATTATCTTAAAATCAAAAATCAAATATTACTTGATCAAATTTCGAATACCTTCGACGGGATGCTTACTTTAGACCATAAATAGAATTATCTAATTTGCAAACCAAATATTATGAACTTTTGACTTTAAAATTATATGGTTGCACCATATAGAGTTCTTTCTCAATGTCACTATTATAAAAGACAGTCTTAATATCCATTTGGTGTAACTCTCGGTCAAAGTGGGCCACTAGTGCCATGATAATTCTAAAAGAATTCTTCATGAAAAAATAGGGAGAAAGTCTCCTTATAATCAATGCTCTCTGTTTGAGTGAATCACTTAGCGACAAGATATGTCTTATACCTTTCGGACATTGCCTTTCGAATCCCGCTTTGTTTTGAACACCCATTTACAGCCAATCGATTTCTTTCCTTTAGGCAACTCTACTAAATCCCAAACATCATTGTCCTTTATAGATTTCAAATCATCTTTCATGACATTTGACCACTTAGCGGAGTGAATGCTAAGTTTGCCTCATTTAAGGATGTGTGGTCATCCTTGAGCCCTATGCCAAACTCATGCTCTTGGAGATAAACTATATAGTCATTTACAATGGCTTATCTCCTCTCCTTAGTTTATCTATTAGGCACTTGTGGTTGAGAACTTTTAGGTTCTACCTCACCAGCAGAATCAACTTCAGGATAAACTGTATCTGTGCCTTGTAAGGGTATAACTGTATTTTCATGTTGGAGTGAAACAACTACTTCATTATTTGGATCAGTTGTCATAGGTATAAAAATCTATTTTTTATTCAAATATGAAATTGACTCCTACTGTTCTGAATATCCTCAATAAATTTAGCATTATCTGTCTCTATTATGTTCTTAGTGGAGAAACAATAAAACCTAAAGCCTCTAGACCTCTAGATACCCTACGAAGAAATAGCTAACTGTCATTGAGTCCAGCTTCTTCTCATGTAGTATATGATCGAGCTTCAGCTAGACAAAACTCAAACATAGAGATGCTTAATGCTGGGAGTTTTCCCAGACTATGACTCATATAGGATTTTAATTACTGTTTTATTAGGTACTCTACTAAGGAGGTAGACAACTGTCTTTAAGGCTTCACTCCATAATGACTCTGGTAGAGTAGTGAGAGCTATCATACTCCTAACCATGTCCTTTAGTGTGCGATTTTGTCTCTCAGTAACACTATTTTGATGAGGTATCTCTGGCATGGTGTATGATCAGTCGCTAAAATTGCACATTTATTATCATATTCTCATACTTATTATTAAATAATCTCTGCTTGTTCCTAATTATTGTTTAATTTATTTGTAGGCCCATTCCTAAAGGGGAGTGAAGAAAAATGAGCCCAAAAGCCCATCAAATTCTGAATTAAATCAGAATAAATTTGAAATCAGTGAATCAGGGCAAATCTTGGTAAATCAGAGAGGTTGAAAATCGGTTAAAATGAATCATCCCAAATCAAGCGGTTGAAGCCAAAGATCAAAGGCCGTTTTATCAAATTCTGAAGCAGAAACGGGAAAATCAGAAGGAGATAAGGAAAAATCTCCAAACGAGGAAGCTGCCCCAACCTGGTGTGGCCAGAAACGCGGCCAAAATCGCGTTTCCGCGGCCGTTTAATGTTTGTTGAGGGAGCGTTTGCTCCCCTTATCTTCTCACGTCTCTCCCCTCTGGGTTTTTGCCTATAAAAGGCAGGTATTTCACTGTAAATGGGGACGACGATGTAGAGATAGGATTTAGTCCAGTTTTTCATTCTTTGTAGTGCAGGTTTTTATTTTTCTTTTCATGTAATTTTTAGTTTTAATTTATGTAAATCAGAGGAGATCAGAGTTTCATAGGAGAACGAGAACGAAGCTTGTGCTGAGAGTGACATCGGTGTAAGATTTTCTTCTTTTCTCTTATTGTTATAAAATCGAATCTGTAGTTCCCTTTTGTATGTACTTTTTTTTTGTGTTCTTCTTCTTCTATACTTTTCTTCTTTTGGTACAATTGTTATTCAAGTGAGTCTAAAAGCATCGAAAGAGCCTTGCCTTTACGAGTGCTACCGATAGCCTATGACGATGGATTTTGAGTTTCATTCTGTATCACTTCATACTTGCAACGTCTTGATGATATAATGTGGAGAAAACGAGAATCAACTCTTATGGGCTATACGTTGATCGCCTCGCTTCAAGGTAACATCATTTCAAAGATTCAAGGTAGGTATTTGGCCAAAGAAGTAAGTAATTTTTAGTTTCTTTTCTTTTAATCATTTAGTTTAGAACACCACAATCTACCAAATCTTTTATCACTCTTTTTCAATCTCATTTGTACAAATCACTTCTTATTTCTCTACCTTCTTATTCTACCGCTTTCTTTCTAACTCAACTTTAACTTCATTTTTCTCTTTTCTTTTAAAGAACTAAAGAAGAAATTTAACCAAACTTTGTATCTTAAAAGAAGACTTACTAAAAAGCTTTCATCGCTAGTCTCTCCTTGTGGATCACGACCCGCTTAGCCACTTACTATTGCGGTAGAATTGAGTAACTTGCATTCTTTATTCTAAATCTGAAATTCTGTATTTTGTGTGCAGGTAAGTGTACTAGGTTACAATATCACACTCTTTCAGTAAATTGACAAAGGTCTTGGATATCTTCCTGATCCATTGTATCTGCCATAGTACTCACCACCACGGTCAGATCTAACAGTTTTAATCTTTCTATTATGTTGATTTTCATCTTCAGCTTTATTAAACATGTCTAGTAGTTGGAATTTCTCATGAATCAAGTATAGGTACCCATAATGAGAATAATCGTCCGTGAAAGTGATGAAGTATTGGCGACCATTCCAAGAAGCTGTAGGGAATGGGCCACAAATGTCTTACATCAAATCAAGACTCCTGAACTCCATCTAGCACCAAACTTCCTAATGTTTATTTGTTTGCCCTTTATACAATCTGTACATACTCCTAGGTTGGAGTAATCTAAAGGACTTATAACTCCACCAGACACAAGTCTTTGAATTCTCTCTTTCGAGATATATCCTAAATGCCTATGCCATAGAATGTAGGAGTTTTCTTTAATTTATGTTCTCTTAGTTCCTAAATTATTCACATACAAAGATTCAAAATATGAAGCATGAAGATTCAATTTATATAAGCCATCAATTAAGATTTCAGTACCAGCAATTTTAGATTTAGATAATAGACTAATCATTTTATTACCAACAGTGACAGTAAAAATCAGATCTGTCTAACAAAAAATAGAAATAAGATTTCGCCTAAAAGACGGTATATATAAAGTCTCATCCAAATCTAAAATATAACTAGAAACTAATTTAAGCCCACAAACTCCAATTGATTCAACTGCGGCTTTATTTCGATCCCCATGTATACGTATCGCTCAGTTTAGCTGGGCCTCCTTTGAGTTTGAAAGTTTTCATGTTGAATCGTTTATGTGAATTATTTATTCACCATGTATGAAGTGACACTAAAACTAAATTAATTTCAGAACAAACATAAATATGAGATATACCCTTCTTAATTAGCCATTTCTGATACTTTATGCAATCTTACTTGAGGTGGGCCTACTTTCTTGCAGAAGAAGCATGCAATAACCTTCAGTTTCTTCTCCTGCATTTTTGCCATTTAGAATCAGTAACTGTAATGGTGTCTATATTCCTCCCTTTGATTATACTTTCCTTTCCTTATTAAAGGTGTTACCCTGTATGCTAAGTGAGCACTTTTAGTTTTTTTTTTTCTTATTTCAATCTCTCTTCTTCCTGGACACAATGACTGATGAGCCTAATGAGAGTCTACTTTTCCTTTAAGGATTATAAATAATCTTGAAAAAGGTTATACTGTGTAAGAAAAGAGATCAGAATAGAATGCACTAGAATCTCTTCAGAGAATTTCAATTTCAGTACTTTTAGTTTAGAAATAAGATTGGACATTTTCATAATTTACTCTCTTATATTTTCTTTGCTATTGTAGCGCATATTTATAAGCTTGTTATGATGCGTGTGTTGACACTCTAAAAAAGACAAGATTCCTAACTGGCCTGGACAATGTCTAACTTGTTGACATCTACAAAAGACAAGTGGTAGACAAGCCAATGACCAGTTCTTTACCCATTTAAGAGGGGACGTATCAACAACTTGAACTCTACTGATCCAGTGAAGCAGACAGTAAGCCAAGAAAAGCTCGTGAGAAGGCTCAGGCAGGTTCAGAGACACTAAGTTAGCTCAACACTTAGTGTCGCACGAGCCCACGAGATAAGTCTCGCATAAGAAGCCAAAGCTGCTTAGCATTGCAGGAAGCTCCTTCACAGCCTCGCTGCGAGCTAACTTACAACTTCGCACAGAAATGCTCAATCAACTCCGCAGAGAGTTAGCTTTGCTCGAAGCCCCATGCAGTTTCGCAAAAGGGTAATTGGTAGCTTCGCCATAAAGTTTATCCAGCTCCGCTGAAGAGCTTTCTTTTAACTTCGCCAGATGCCTCTCCTAGCTCCGCTGTGAGCTCAACGCGGCAGCTCCGCTGCGGATCTGTTATGGTCATCTTTGACCAATCAATTCTCTAGATGAGATCAAATCTACTTAAGATCGAATCTAATTGAGATCAAATTTGACAGTTGCTTGCCATATTCTTTTGACACTCCCAATCAGGTGAAGAAGATTGGGGGAGATCTCTCAATCAGTTAAAGGGATATCTTTCATAAAAGGATATCTCCTAATTAATTGAAGAGATAAAGGGAATATTTCTCATTTAGCGTCCTGCGCTACTTCGCAAAAAGGTTTCTAGCCTCGTGGCAAGGCAACTTTCCAGATACAAAACAGATTGACTCAATCTGTTTTCAGATTTTCAGGGCTATTATACCCCTGTTCTCCCTATAAATAACCCACCATAGGCAAAGGGGAGAAGAGGACGGACGGACCGAGACCCCCGAAGAGGGGACAAGAAAGCGGAAGCCAACAAGAGATCTATTCTCTTGCTTCTAAGAATTCAGAGAACTACTTCTCTAATCAGGGTGCTAATATCCTAAGATCTTTCTCTCTCTCAAGGAATCTCCGGAACCAGGCGAGAAGGAATTCCCAAGTGGAGGCAGTTTGAGAAGTAACAAGAGGGTTCTACCAACCTTCTATTCTCCGATTCCCAAAACCAGGCAGAAGGGATCCCATCAGGCAGTAGTCGATTGTCTGACGATCGCATCATCAAGGGGATAAAGTGATCGCGCGCTGATCAGATTCCTACCGACACACTTTCCAGAAATCTCAGAGGAGATCTACCTATAATCTTCTTCTTGCAAAGAATTACTTGTAATTTAGTTCTTCGACTCTTTTTTGTAAGTTTTCCCCTTTTTAAAATCAATGGAAAACAAGATGGCAACTCCGCTGGGGAATTCATTCTACACTGTGAGAATCAAGTGTCGCAATGCGACGATCAGACCTCTAGGTCTATTGCTGAAACGTCGGTCATTCGTTCTGGCCAAAAAAAGTTCGAACAAACTTCTTCCTGGGGGTAGCAAAACTCCCTTACGTACGCGCAAGGAAGTTGGGCGTAGCCAGAGTCCCTCTGGCTAATTTTTCGGAGCATGTCTTTGTGGAGATAGATAAGGCTCTCTGCGAGCCTATTACGGTCCTCTGGCGCAATAGAAAAGTAGAACCGCAATGCAACGGTCAGAATTCTGAGTCCGTTTACTGTCGAAAATTTGATCGTTTATTCGACCAATAAAAATTCGAAGAACTCCTCGCTGAAGGTAGTCCAATGCTCCATGCACGAAAGCATAGAAAGGTCACAATGGCTAAGGTTTCGGAGCATAAACCGAAGGCAGAATCCTCCAACTCCTCTTAGTCTCGCGCGAGGCTAGCCAGGTTCCTGCGAACCTAAGTCCCTCTTCCAAAGCAGATGTGGAGGCCGAAATAGAAAGCTCCATGTGAAGCTTCAGGCGTAGCTATGCCACAAGTTTGTCTATCCCGCGAAGATAAAGGCAAAACGCCTGCCTGCTTCTTTGACACCATTAGCCGCGAAACTAAAACGGCGACTATACCTTCGCCTAATTCAGGAGCAGCAACACCTCGCGCCAACCTTGTTCTTATGAGCGAATTTGCTGATGACATGGCAAACACAACGCCAGTACCTCAGGATACGCGCAGAGTTCTCAGCCGCCAGACTGGAACTAAAGCACCTAACAGTGCTAATCACCTTCGCAGCAAGGTAGCGAATGAAGCACCACAGTGTGCTCCGCTCCCCAGTTCATCAAGATCCAAGCTCGCTCTTCGTAGCGGAGCTAAAGGATCGTCCCTAAGTGTTGACATCAGTGCTTATGCAGCTTCAGCACCCAAGGACATTCCCAAAGTTCTTAGCTGCGAAGGTAGAGCTAAGGCACTATCTAGTGCTAACTATCTTCGTAGAAAAGTAGCAGATAAAGCACCACAGCATGCTTCATCTCCCAGCTCCTCAAGCGCTAAGCTCGCTCTTCGTAGTGGAGCTAAAGGACTGTCCCCAAGTGTTGATAGCGGTGCTTATGCAGCTTCAACACCCAAGGGCATTCCTAAAGTTCTTAGCCGCGAAGCTAGAGCTAAAGCACTATTTAGTGCTAATTACCTCTACGATGATGAAAAGAACAGGGCATCGTCCTATGCGCAATCCAACAGAGCCTCTGCACTAAACCGCTTAAGCCCGGCTGGGTCTAACTTGCGAGAATTCTTGGCAAGCAAACGGAAGTCAGAATCTTTCCGGACTTCTCCCTCCTATTGTCAACAAGTGGGATGTCAGTTGGTGATAGTCCACTCAGTCCATTGCCAACTGGGACCAATCCCCGCCACTCCTCCAGACCGACGATCAGTTTTTGATCGACTATCGAAACAAAATCCTGTGAAACATCACAAAAGGAGCGTATCGCAAGATCTGCTCTCTGCATCCGTTAATATGATCGGAAGGGGACGAGAGCCGCGTAGGGACAGACGAGCGTCGCATGCCACTCCCTCCAGTTCTCCAGATCCGAATTATAGTCCGGGCCTTGGCGAAGTCTTGGTACACAAAGAAGTTGTCTTCCGAAACACCAGATATAGGGTCGCAATACCCTACAGTTATGAGCAACCATCCTCCTCAACTACAATAACCTCACCAGAACCAATGAGAAGATTATTCCAATGGTCTGATGAGGAGGACAAAGACAGTGGGTATGCCTCTTCAGCAACAGTCAGCTCGGTATGATGGATAGAGTATCAGTGAATATGGCTGATAACGGTAATGATGACCTCCGTCGACGGTTGGAAGCTCAAGAGCAAACCTCTAAGGCTCAGTAAGAAATCTTGGACAACATTCAATAGATGCTCACCCAACTCCTCATTAACCGAAATAACAATGATACCGGGAGTAATGAGGAAGAACATCATAGCAATGAACAACCTAAGACTGAAAAGTCAAAGGAAAATTCTTCTATGAACGCTGAAGTTCTTAAAGGCATCCAACCTCAGATCGCGTCCCTAACTCAGAGGGATGAACTAAAGAAAGTAGGGACAGTCCGTCCTTACCCTTTGGAATGGGATTCAGTACCATACCCGTCAAAGTTCAAACCACTAACGTTACATACGTATGATGGAAAAAGCTCACCAAATCAGGACATCTACTACTTTCGGTCTCAGACAGGTAATGTTATAGACAATGATGCTATCATGGCCAGACTGTTCATCGGCAACTTAAAGGGGGTAGCATTTGACTGGTTCCGAAGTCTCTCTCCAGGCTCTGTCAATTCCTGGATCGACCTGGAAACCCGATTTCTTTCTCATTTCTATGAGAACGATACCGAGGTAACCATAGATAAACTTCTCTCTACCGTATAGAAGAAGGGCGAATCTGTCCGTGACTACATTGAGTGGTTCAGAAACTTGTCTTTGATGTGCCGAGCAGGGATGCCATTACCCATGCTCTTACAGATGTGCAGGCATAACTTCTCAGACCAAGTAGAAATTCGCATGGGAGCTGTCAAAACCCATACCTGGAAAGAACTGGTCAAGCAAGCTGAGATAGCGAAAAGTTGGCTAAAAAGTTCGAGCCATCCACCCCTAAAAGCAAATGGGGTATGAATAATAAGGGACGCGGCGACATGGCACAATCTTCCCAAGCCAAAGGAAAGAGACTATGTCCGTCGAATTGTCTGGGGATATTCATTCGAAGACCAAGAAGAGCGGCTTCAATAATCAGGAGTCTAAGTTTCCTCCGAAACAATACTCCTTCAAAGACGAGCAAGTTGTCGCAATATTCCATTTATTACACAAGGGGAATAAATTGAAACTGCCAGATGTTCGACGCCCTAACGAAGTGGGATGCACAAGCGATCCTAATATTGTCTCTTTCATAGGATGATTCATCATCTTACTGACAAGTGCTTTATCCTCAAAGATAAGATCCAAGCTTTAGTCGAAGCTGGAGTTCTGACTCTGAAGTCAGAACAAAAGAAAGTCACTGCAAACATGATGACCCTCGAGTTCGGCAAAACCCCAAAAGTCACAGTTCCTGACAGGACCTTTCCAATCCCTGCACCACGGCTGAAAGTAAAGCATCCTTCAGCTAAAACCTAAGAGAATAAGGGTCTTGTTCTCTTGACACTGGAGACAGGGGAAATAATGTGGATACACCCAGACATTGTCCAAGACAAACAATGGGATTTGAAGAAATCTAAGTCCAAGGGCAAATCTTGCAATGTTATCTCCATCCTGCCGGATGATGGCAATCTCACATTAGCTTCTCTCAGCAATTTGAAGGAGAAAAGCATGCTTGCACAGCACAAGCCGATGTACCTCAGCCGACAGGTACTCGATCCAGAAAATCATACTTAAAACAGTATTAGAAAGTTACTGATGAGACACAACAGCAGACGACGTCAGTACAAATATCCACACCGGCTCCGCTCCTAACAATGGAAAAGAGAAGCAGAAAGAAAGAAATCTGGTTCGATCATGTCCTGAAGAAGCCTTCAGACCCAGGGCTTAACATGCCCTTTCGTTTTGACATATTGGCCCAGCTGGCTAATATCCCAGCTCGTATTACCATACACGAGCTCCTCCGTCTCTCAAAAGAGACAAGAGAAGCACTCAGAAATGCACTGGCTAACTCAGAATCATTCCTGACATATATGCCAGAAATCCCTGAAGATGATACTCAGTCTTCTTACCCCGAATGCCATCATGTGCAATCAAAGGTACCTGCTATTACCTTCACAGCGGAGGATATGCTTCTCAAGGATAACAAGCACGATCGACCTTTGTACTACACCGGATACTTCGGTTCGACATGCATTGAAAGGGTACAGGTTGATCCGGGGTCTGCACTCAGTATCATCCCCAAAAGACTCCTCTACTTTCTTGGCATACCACTGTATCGGTTGTCTGCAACCACTACAACAATATACTTTTAATGCAGGGAGTAGTCATCCGCTTGGAAAGATTCGACTCCGTTGCCGAATAGGGAGCCTGAAGTCAGAGGCAACATGCTATGTCATTGACGCTGACACGTCATACAACTTATTATTAGGGAGACCTTGGATCCATGCCAATTAGATTGTCCCTCCACTCTACACCAGTGCTTCAAATATGTTGAAGATGATGCAACAGTACGAACTGTCTTCGCTGAGAAGTAACCATTCAAAGGGTGAAAAATTACTTTACTGACGCTCTCCTGTATCAAGAGATCGGTGAAACATCAAAAGAATCATTGCCTGACGACGATGATAGTGGTAATGAGGCGGATTCAGAGTCTGAAGCAGACATGCCAGCCATTTTGATCGGTGAACCGATTGTAGCGTGTCTTAATAATCCCCAATGTAACACTCCTTCTGAAGATGAGGGCGAATGGGTAATTAATGACAATATTTCTTTTAATTATCCTATGAGTGTTAAATTGCTTGAATCCATTATGGATAGTTCTCTGCACGTGCCCTTACATAAATCAAGTGCATCAAACGCATCTGTGGAATCTATAGAAGGATCCGTTTTAGTGGTTCCTCCATCCAAAAAGGTCAATTACCAATAATATTCAGTAAAGCCCAACTGCAAAGGTCTACAGCCGCGGATTCAAGTTCAGACTCAGATACCCCATAAATTTCCATTATGCACGATCAACACATCATATAATGAGGGAAATGGGATACAACCTGAAGCATGGGAAGGGCCTAAATTTCAGAAAAGGAAGACGTGATTTTCTACGCAACTTCGTGCCAAGAGGGAAACCGGCAAATTACTATGATAACATACGTAGGGGCTTGGGATACGTTACACCTACACCGCCCGCAACAGTTCAATCCGAAGATAACAAACCAATCCCATTATACTCTGTCTCTTCTTTCGAATGGGGCTCGGACGTCAGTGTGGGAATGGTGTTCAAAGAGCTCATTGTTAATATGACTTCAAGCAGCCAATTGGAGCCAGCAGAAGTTATTGATGAGGAACCATGGGCTCAGCAATTGGATGTCCAGTAGGAAAAGCGATTCGAACAACGCGAACCACCTACTGAAGATAAGGTGATCCAGGTAACTTGGGTAGTCAAGATCATCCTAAGCCCATCTTTATAAGTGAAAGCTTATCACTCGCAGAAAGAGAAGAATTGATGATACTTATAAAGGAGTATATAGATGTCTTTGCATGAAACTACGAAGACATGCCCGGACTTGATCCACAAGTAGCCATGCATGCATCGTCTGAATATCAGACCTGACGCCAAGCCAGTCAAGCAAGAGCAACGCTGGTTTCATCCGAACATTATGGAAGCTATTGAAGTCGAAGTTCATAAGTTCATTGCAGGCGGCTTCTTACGGGAGGAACAACATCCAGATTGGGTTGCTAATACGTTCCCGTTCTCAAGAAGAATGAAAAAATATGGATCTGCATCGACTACCGTGATCTCAATACAGCCTGTCCTAAAGACGAATTCCTACTTCCCATCACTGATGTCATGATTGACAATACCTGCGGATTCGAAAGGATGTCCTTCATGGATGGCTTTTCAGGGTACAATCAAATTAAGATGTATCCAGGGGATGAAAAACATACTTCATTCCGGACACCATTGGGGTGTACTGTTATACCGTGATGCCCTTCGGATTAAAGAACGCGGGAGCAACTTATCAGCGGGCAATGAATACAATCTTTCGCGACCATCTCCGAAAGACGGTAGAATGTTATGTCGACGACATTGCTGTCAAAAGTCGTGATAAGAATGACCACCTTCACGACTTGAGGACAACGTTCGACATAATGCGGGCTCATCAACTGAAAATGAATTCGACAAAATCCTTCTTGGGGGTTTCAAGTTGCAAATTCCTTAGATTTATTGTTACATCAAAAGGAATTCATCTTGATCCGGACAAAGTCAAAGCCATTCAGAACATGCATCCACCTAAGAATCTCAAAGAACTAAGAGGCCTGCAAGGTAGACTGGCTTATATCAGAAGATTCATCGCAAATCTCTCAGGCCGCTGTCAACCGTTCACCCGACTCATGAAAAAGGGTGTTTCTTTTGTATGGGATCAAGCTTGTCAAGAAGCTTACGAAGATATCAAAAGATATCTCACAAAACCTCCAGTCTTAGTAGCTCCCACATCAGGAAAATCGTTCCTGCTTTATGTGAAAGCGATGGACTATTCTCTCGGTGCTCTACTTGCCCAAAAAGACGATAATGGTCACGAAGAAGCTATTTATTATCTGAGCAGGACTCTGATAGGGGCGGAATCTCGCTATAGTCCTATTGAAAAGGAATGCTTAGCTCTTGTCTTTGCTGTTCAGAAGACACGACATTATTGGTCGACCAAACCATACATGTCATTTCCAGAGTGAACCCTTTGCTTCTTATGACGAAACCTGGATCATTAAATTCAAGATTAGCTAAGTGGGCGCTTCTTTTATCTCAGTACGCCATGCTCTTTGTCCCTCAGAAAGCGGTTAAAGGCCAGGCACTTGCAGAGTTCTTGGCTACTCATCCGGTTCCGGAAAGCTCAAAACTTCATGAAGACATTCCAGATGAAGTCTTTGAATCTAAAATAACTTTAGAGGATGAAGTTTGGCAAATGTTCTTCGATGGAGCATCACGAATAGGCCCTAAAGGCAGGATCATTACCGGTGTGGGGGTTGTGTTTATCTCTCCACAAAATTATGTTCTTCCTAGAGCATTTTCTCTGACGGAATCATGCTCCAACAATGTGGCAGAATACAATGCTCTACTTATTGGCCTTCAGCTCGCTCATAAAATGGGGGTATGCTATCTTGAAGCTTATGGCGATTCAAAACTGATTGTCAATCAGGTTAAAGGCGAATATGAGGTCTGTCACGAAAAATTGGTTCCTTATTATCACGCGGTCATCGAAATGGCTAATCTGTTTGATGGCTTTTACATCGGTCACGTTTCTCGATCCCAGAACACTAGGGCTGATGCTCTGTCTGCATTAGCAACAACGCTAGCCTTGCCAGTCGACACCGAGTATCACCTTACAGTGGCGACTCGACACATTGTCTGCTCTAAACATATGTTGAGAACCAGAGAGGTCTATAATATCTCGACGGATCTTGAACCGAGAGATTGGCGATTTTCCCTCATCGACTATGCTTTGCATGGTTTACTGCCGGACGACCCTAAAGAAGCGGCATCCATCAGACGAAGGTCTCCCCGTTTTACCATGATCCTATAATAAAGACACTTTACCGTCGCTCGTATGACGGTATCCTCCTACGTTGCCTTTCCAATTTAGAAGCACAGGAAGTGCTTAAAGAAGCGCACGACGGCATATGCAGAGCTCATCAGCCAGGTCCAAAACTTAAAGACCGATTGCAAAGGCTTGGATATTATTGGCCAACCATGATAGCCGATGCCATTCAATATGCACGAAGGTGTAAAGCCTGCCAAATCCATGCAGACTTCATACATCAGCCTTCAGAGTTGCTCCATCCAACCATTGCTTCATGGCCATTTGACGTGTGGGGAATCGATGTCATAGGGCCAATCAGCCCTCTTCGACAAAAGGACACCGGTTTATCCTAGCGATAACTGATTACTTTTCAAAGTGGGCAGAAGCTATACCACTGGTTGAAGTTAAAACTTCTAACGTGGTTAATTTCATCAAACACCATGTCATCCATCGATTTGGTGTCCCTAGGCGGATCATCCATAATAACGGTCCCCAATTCGTGAGTCAGGTGTTCTACCAGTTTTGCGATAAGTACCGGATTCAGAACGTGGCATCAACTACTTATAATCCTGCCGCTAATGGCTTGGCGGAAGCATTCAACAAGACAATCATTAAGCTACTCAAAAAGTTCGTTTCCTCAAATAAGCGAGACTGAAATGAGAAGCTTAGTGAATATCTTGGGCCTACCGAACCGCGGTTTGGACCCCCACAGGCAATACGCCTTTTTCCCTGGTGTACGGATGCGAAGTGGTCATACCATTAGAAATTCAGATGCCATCATTGCGAGTAGCTTTAATGACTAAGATGACAACAGAGGATAATGATCGGTTGCATCTTCAAGAGCTCGAAGCTTTAGATGAGAAGTGGTTATAAGCTCAGTAACACATTGAGTTGTATCAAACCCGGATCTTAAAAGCCTTCAATAAGAAGGTCAAGCAAAGAGTATTCCAGAAAGGAGATTTGGTTTTAGCCGTCAGACGACTGATGATCATGACACACATAACCAAAGGCAAATTTCAGCCCAAATGGGAAGGACCGTTTGTAATAGAAACAGTCTATTCAAATGGGGCATATTGCCTTATGACTTCAGATGGTGATTTACTCATGATGCCGATTAACGGCAGGTTCTTAAAAAAATATTATCCTTGACAGGATCCTTTTCATGATCAAGTTAACATTACACCTCTGATCAAGACCTTCAAATCCAAGATATGCAGAAGGAGCGCTCCTATCTTTCTCTAAACGAGATCATACAACCATAAACTAGTATAGAGTTGATCGTACACTGGTTGTCTCAAAGAAGAATCAAGGTTACAAATACAGTGACCAAACAATCCAACACCTCTAATGGTTAAGGATAGAGGAAAATGTTGGCCTTTAAGCCCAACATAAGTCCTCGATAACTCATCATGTTGAGGGGAATAGCATGGCTAGCCTGACTCAAACGGTAGTTGGTAAAGGCGTACCACATCCGTTGACAGCTGAGGATTTGCTAAAAATCCTAAGAGATCTGTTCCCATTTGATTCCGCAGTTAAGGATAGAGGAAAATATTGGCCTTTAAGCCCAACATAAGTCCTCGATAACTCATCATGCTGAGGAGAATAGCATGGCTAGCCCGACTCAAACAGTAGTTGGTAAAAGCGTACCAAATCCGTTGACAGCTGAGGATTTGCTAAAAATCCTAAGGGACCTGTTCCCATTTGATTCCGTAGTTAAGGATAGAGGAAAATGTTGGCCTTTAAACCAACATAAGTCCTCAATAACTCATCATGCTGAGGGGAATAACATGGCTAGCCCGACTCAGACGGTAGTTGGTAAAGGCATACGAAATCCGTTGACAGCTGAGGATTTGCTAAAAATCCTAAGGGACCTGTTCCCATTTGATTCCCTCTCTAAAATCACTTACCAATTCCCATCCATGGAATGGTGAGACCACATATAAAGGTATTCATATCCCTTACAAAATGATGAGTCTAACCTATCATGTTAACACTAAACCTCTGATAGCAAGACTATAATCTACTCCCCAACAGATAAAACCAATATCCCCAGTGAATAAACCCCACTTGTCATTCTCTTCAACAGGACGACAGGTTCACTCGAATTACTGTTATGTTCAAGCACCTCTAACAGTAAATGAATCCTTGTCAAGTTAACATCACACCTCTGACAAATTGCTTTACAAATCCCCACGGAGTTCTTTGTGTCACGTTAACGATCACCTCTGACATGTAATCTCTTATGGGATTCATTTTCTAACTCCCCAACGAGTTCTGGTGGACTCCCTTCAAAGTCTATTGTTTCTCACTCAGTCCTCAGTGGACTTTTTCGGTTGTCACGTTAACAATATTCCTCTGACTATTCCTTCCAAATAACATCCGAAGGAGATATCAAAATCCCCATGGAGTTCATAATTAAATCCTATTTCCCCTGATGGGACTATTCCTTTGTCATCATGTCCAGTTCGTCACGTCTGAATGACAAAATTTTGAGCTTGGTGGCTTCTCAATCGGTTACGTCCTTGTTACCTCTAAACCGACAGATAGCCAAGTCTCACCTTTCAGTCTAGTAGGGACTATTCCTTTGTCATCATGTCTAGTTCGTCACCTCTGAATGACAAAATTTCGAGCTTGGTGGCTTCCAATCGGTTACGTCCTTGTTACCTCTGAACTGACAGATAGCCAAGTCTCACCTTTCAGTCCAGTAGGGACTATTTCTTTGTCATCATGTCTAGTTCGTCACCTCTGAATGACAAAATTTTGAGCTTGGTGGCTTCTCAATCGGTTATGTCCCTGCGACCTCTGAACCGACAGATAGCCAAGTCTCATCTTTCAGTCCAGTATAGGACTATCTCTTTGTCATCATGTCCAGGTCGTCACCTCTGAATAATAAAATTTTAAGCTTGGTGGCTTCTCAATCGGTTACATTCCTGTTATCTCTGAACCGACAGATAGCCAAGTCTCACCTTTCAGTCCAGTAGGGACTATCCTTTGTCATCATGTCCAGTTCATTACCTCTGAATGATAAAATTTTGAGCTTGGTGGCTTCTCAATCGGTTATGTCCCTGTTACCTCTAAACCGACAGATAGCCAAGTCTCACCTTTCAGTCCAGTAGGGGCTATTCCTTTGTCATCATGTCCAGTTCGTCACCTCTGAATGACAAAATTTTGAGCTTGATGGCTTCTCAATCGGTTACGTCCTTGTTACCTCTGAACCGACAGATAGCCAAGTCTCACCTTTTAGTCCAGTAGGGACTATTCCTTTGTCATCATATCCAGTTCGTCACCTATGAATGATAAAATTTCGAGCTTGGTGGCTTCTCAATCAGTTACGTCCTTATTACCTCTGAACCAACAGATAGCCAAGTCTCATCTTTCAGCCCAGTAGAGACTATTCCTTTGTCATAATGTCTAGTTCGTCACCTCTGAATGATAAAATTCGAGCTTGGTGGCTTCTTAATCGGTTACGTCCCTGTGACCTTTGAACCGACAGATAGCCAAGTCTCACCTTTTAGTCCAGTAAGGACTATTTATTTTAATGTGTGACTAACACTATCAGTTTATCGCCGCTGAATAGATTAGTTATACTGTTATTCCGCTTCCTTTTGAGGATTGTAACAACAACATGAAAATAAGGATTGAAAATTCAAAAAAATAAAACAAGTTGGAAATACAGTAGAGGAATCTAATAAAATTACTTTTTATTGATTTCAAAAGAGGTATACATTGATACACGGATTACAAGCTACGAGGGTGCTTCGTAGGATTTGATTCGTTCTTCAAGAGTGGCCAGCCTATTCTTCCTCTCCTCAGCAGCACTGATAAGTGCCTGCGACCTCAACTCGGCCTCATTAAAGCTCATTGTCTGGGTCAGGCGAGCCTCAATTTCAGCCAAAGTTGCTCTCTGTGCTAGCTCATGCTGCAGGACTTCGTCATTCTGAGCCTTAAGTTGCTCTAGCCGAGCAATCTCTTCAAGACGCACCGGTTCAGCCTTGGACAAGAGAAGATTAGCCTTCCTGATCATTTCCTTGGCCTTTTCAATCTTATCCTCAGCGTTAAGAAAAGCGCTATTAGAAGCATCTATGGCATCCCCAAGTTCTACTCTCCTCATCTCTAAGGATTTCAATTCGGAGCAAATTGCCTTAGCTGCTTCTTGAGCGGCGAGATGGGTTTCATGCATTTGAGCAGCAAGGTGCGCAAGCTGTTCATTAACTGAAGACTCCAGATCTGAATGGCTAAGACGGCGCCATTCTCCACATCCCTCTCAGGCCTGTCCATCAGAAGCTCCAATGTGGCGGCCTGGTCGTTCCCTCCAAAGTCTCGGATACTGTCAATGCTTCGGGAGAGGACCACCTTTAAAGCAGAGAATGAGGTAGTCGAGCCCTTCAAGACCAAAGCAACAGATCACTTTAAGCCCTTATAAAAGCTGTCGACTAACTCAGCCATAAATTCATTCTCGGCCTCAACTACCCCCGGTGAACGAGCAGCCTCTGAAGACAAAGCTTCCACTGGTTTCACTGACATAATTGTGGAAGGAATAGTAGAAGCACTGGCTGGAGCAATATGAGGGATCGCCGGTGATTTCGGAGGAGTCCTCATTGAAAGTAGTACACTAGACACAACCGAAGTAGGGCTAGTGACTATTTCTGGGAGAGCTGGCTCAACCACCAGTGTTGGAGAAGTAGGACTAGTAATCACCTTCAGCTCCGCGCTTGGCAAGATAGGCGGCACTGGCAAAACCAATGGCATCTCACTTACCGATATAGTTGGAAGTAAGGTTGGTTCCGTGACTACTGTTCCCTCAATCCCCTTTCCTCTGGCCGGTTCGGGTTGATAAGAGGGCAGGTCGTGATACAAAACATCCAACTCAGCAGCATCCGCCGCGGTCGAAGTACTTGTTTTACCCCTGAGTCCCTCAGGGAGACTGGTTGGTCCCCTTGAAGTCGATGTACCCAAGGGCAGGGCACCTGTGGTTAAACTTTGATTAAGCAAGGCGTAATGAATATCACGAGAAAAGTTACTCACGAAAGCCAAATGTTACCAAAAGATGGTATCGCCTCAACTGCCTTGGCTGCAGTCTCTCTCTAAAATCCGTCGACAACGACTTCAGTCCTCTCAAGCTCCATAGGAAAATTTTTGGCAGAATCAACATGGACGGCCGCCCATCTTCACTCGCCGAACCCTCTGTGATCCACCCAAAAGAGCTGGAAGCTATGGGATTTCCTTTTGAGGTCCCAGCACCTGAAGGACCTACATCGGCCGCATCATCCCCAAATTCTTCCAAGACGGCGAAATAGCTAGCCTCATCGCCTTCTCTATAAGTGAACAGGGGATCATAATGCTCCCCCTGTTCTCCTGCGACCTCGGCTCTCGGGTCTCTCACCGCCTCAGTTCCTGAATCATGAAGTAAACAATGAGCTGTATGGAATATATAAGAGTGTATTACAAGAACAGAGCTAATCTTACTCGAGTCCGGGACAGCTTTAGCAGCGGTCTGCCTAGGAGCCGACAGCTTAATGACTAATGGAGCAGGAGGAGGAGGCACTGCAGATGATTCGCCCTCTGCAAACAGTAGGAGCGTAGCGACGAGGCTTCTTCACTACCCTCTTCCTGCGAGATCCGTCTTGCCGCTTTCGTTTGAAGTGGACATCGGGATCTTCTTCCTCTAAATCCTCCATCTCTACATCTTCCATTGGGGCTGTGCCTACCCTGCCAGAAGTAGCTGCTGGAGCCTCAGCACCTGTATCCCCTTCAAAGCGGGGACTTCCTGCGTCCGAAGCCTTACTATCATCAACAGCAATGAATTCCCTGAGGCCTGGCACGCGAACCCTCTTACCCTCGCTTCTCTCAGTGACCTTCTGCTTCAACCGCTGAGAGATCAACTTCACACCAAAAGAATTAATAGAAAACCCAGTTGGTGTGGAGTTCGAAGTTTTATACCACTGGCAGAATCCCAGGGTCGTCGAAGGTTCGGGGTCCTCAGCGGCATGCACAGCCGCGCCTCAGTACAGCCAGCAATATAAAACCGTCAGGCACGAGCTCCATCGATGAGACTCCCCATGAAGGCAGGCTGCTGTTTGGATTACCTACGTACAGTTGGTCATATCCTAACTGACGAGCAAACCGACTCGAAACATAGGGCTCCAGGTAACAGGTGTCCCCACTTCTATACAACAAGTGGGATGGCCGGATGCTAACCAGCCATTCGAAGACTCCCGACTCAATGACGTCTGCCTTTCCCCTACATCCTTGAATTCTTCACCATAGCCTCAATCACGAATGTAGGAAAAGCACTGAAAAAGGCTGTAGACGTCATGACAACACAGCAGTTTGCGGACCGCAGCCACATAAGTCCGTGACCAGAACACCCCTCGAATCAATGGAGAAGCGCCATTCGAACACCTTCTGGGGGCTCCTCACCGGCTTGGATGATAGAGGGGCAGTGAAGGGTGAACCATGCCATCAAATAAGTATATGGCAAACCAATTCTGGGGTTTGGTCCATCGCGAGGCAAGATAGTCCCCTTTTCCCGCTTCGTCGTTGGTGGCCTACAGAAAGCCTCCGTCAATGCACGAAGGCCTCTTTGAATACAACACACTATTGCTGGAAGAAGTCCAAGAGAACGACCATGGACTAGACGAATAGCCGGTAATAAGGCAGTTGGATGAATGATGTCGCTAGACGGAAATGGCACCATACATCTCTTCAACCAAACCGATAAAAAGCCGGCCAAAAGTGCCTTTCGAGACAGCGGTCGACGAGCCTGATGATGGAAACTCTAGAGAATATCACCTTTTTCGTAAGGTCTATCATCTTCTTCCAAAATCAAATCCCCTTGAGAGTGCTCTTGTATCCTGCGAAAGATGTCTTCATCTGCAACTCCATAGTGAGCCACTTCGGGAGTACCTTCCAAGTATGGGAACAAATAATTTTTCCAGCTCTTCAAACTGCATGAAGCTCCCTTATGGCTCCCATGCATGCTTGAGCAAATGTAAAGGTGGCACATCTACTCCCAGTAAGTCTCAAATAAGATGGGCTCCTGCTTCTCGAGAAGTGCTAATTCCGCCTCGCACGGGAAATATTCTTCATATGGGAGAGACCCCAAAGGCAGAGCAGAGCTTCCCACATCTCATGAAAGCCATGCCCAATTCGCCAACAGGGGTGAAGAAGGTCCCTGTACCTGGGTAGTACAACTCAAAGATGGTATAGAAGTTCGCTACGCTCATCTGAATGCCGTAACAGGTCGCCTTGACGGCCTCGTAGAGTCCCAACCTCTCCAGATCTTCTTCAAAATGGGCAAGGACATATAAAGTCAAGTCCCTCCACCATGCCTTGGGGGGACGGATCCACCCAGGGGTCCTGAAATCAGTGGCTGGATAATTACAATGAGCCTTAAAGAACTGATTTCTAAAAGTCTGAGCCACCACGAGATTTTCTCCCACTGGGATGTCCAGAAGTACGTTCCCAGGGTGGAGACCCAATATGCAGCGAGAAGGACCCGCCCTTGTATAACCGGGAGACGGAGCTATCAACTTCCCCACGTGAACGGAATCGATAGTCCGCGTCACTTGCCACTGCATCTCTCGAGCCTTCGTCACACATTGAAAGAAAGACAAGGGAAAGTGGCGCTTGCTAGATGGGAGATAATACTTCTCACCATCTAGTTTGAAAATTCACTGCCCCTCTCTGGCTAGCAGCTGGTGATCATTATCTGGCGCTGCATCTCCAAATATGAAGCCGGCCTTCCGATAGATTTTCGGTCAGAATCTTCAAGAGGAGCAGTAGTTAAGATGCTCCTCATGGTGCGCGATCCCCGGCATGAATAAGTGCATCCCGACCGGGACCGCTCCGCTCGCTGAATAGTGAAGCCTGCCCTTAGAACTGCAGGCTAACATTGCCGTCCAACCCTCTGGCCGTTCCAAAAAGACTGTTCAGAGGACCGGGAGTATAGTGCACTGCAGAGACAAGACGAAACTAAATCAGTTCAGTTGGCGAGAGAAAGCCAAATCCAGAAAAATTTTAAGGCATAGCTTCGCCCTCCCAAGCGAGACAGTCCTAGCTTTGGCTCGCCCTAAAGCTCAGCTTCACAGTTGCAACTTAACTCCGCACTCCACATGAAGGCAGGATGCAAAAAAATATCTAAGTATTAGCTTCGCTCTAGAAGCTTGACCTAGGACAACAGAACGCGACAAAGCCCCAGGGGCTAACTTCGTCAGAAAGGTACTGTTGTCTAAAAATTATTTTAAGGGCATTAAGGTCCTTTTCAGCTGAGCTCTGAGGGTTAGCTTCGCATCCTATCATTCGACAGGATGTGAACCGCCTAAGGGTTAGCTTCGCATAGAAGCTTGGAGAAGAAACCTTTCGGTTCTTAGATTCCCAATCGAGAAATCAAGAAAAATTAAGGGACCTGAACTCCCTGAGATCTCTGGATCACAATGAATCGTTCTAGATTCATCATGGAATAGCCAGGAATTGGTTTTAAAAAAGAGATGAAAATCTCTAAATAAGAGGGAAAGATCCCTACCCGCGATAGGTCGTTCGATGACCAGAGGAGGAGAAGGTCCCTCCGTCGTAGAGGTTGCTACCTCTTTTCCTGCTCGTCTTTTGGGAGCCATCGGAGAACTGAAGAAGTTCTAGAATTTCCAAACGAAGAAGAAAGAAGAAGAAGAGATTTGAAGTTCTCTGAAAATTCAAAGAAAAGTGGTTCCTTCTCTTTTAGCCTAATCGGGCTTTATAGGCTGATGATTGCCTAAATTTTGCCTCCTCGAGGAAGCGCAGGTAGTCGTTTCAAATTAATTTAAAACGGCGCCTAAAGCGCCTTCCCGAGAAGCGTTATTTCAGCCCTGCTAAGGACTAACTCCGCCATGAGTTCAGCGTTGACTTCACGCGACGCTTGAATAACTTCATTGAGAAACGTGCCTTAACTCCGCTAAAAGCACATCTCTAGCTTCGCAGAAATTCTGTACTACCTTCGCCAGAAACTCGCTCCTGACTTAGTTGAAAATCTGTCTTCAGCTTCGCTAGAAGCTTAGCTCTGCTAAGAGTTTTCATTTCCTCCTAAGAAAAAGACTTAGGGGCCGTTTGTTTCGCGTAAAAGTCCGTAATTCGTAAATGACTTACAATCCAGTTACAACTACGGCGTTTGTTTGGACCGTAATTCGTAAAAGACTTACACAACCCAATTATCACTCACTTACAACCCAATTACCACTCACTTACAGTCCAGTTACAGTTAATTTTGTGTCATGCAAATTGTATTATTTTTTTATGTTAATATTAATTTTTTTAATATTTAGCATTTTTAATATTTATTTGCAATATTAAAACTTTTTAAATCACCAAATAGTTAATTTTGTGGTCAACTTTTTCACTTACGACTTAGACATTACGACAACCAAACACCGTAAAACACAATACACTTTTTCACTTACAAATTTATATTACCAACCAAACACCATAAAGCTTACATGTATGTAACTCATTTACAACTGTAAAAGACTTTACCAATTACGAGCTACGAATTACGGCCAGTTACGACAACCAAACATGCCCTTACCTAAAGCTGGTCCACTCCGGGTGTTCTCGGATCAAAAAAGGAGGGAAACAAAGCAGATAAGCAGAAAATAAACATTTTTATTGATTCAAAAGGGAAGATACATTAATGCTACATCAAGGTGGTCTTTCGTACAACCGAATCATTGCTCTAAGGGCATACAAGTTGTCCTATCTACTTTCAAGGTGATAAGCCAAACCAATTGGACACGTAAGGCCTTCCTCCTGCACAAGGCCATAATCTTTCGCTTAATGGTAGATTTTGCCATCAAGAAGCTGGATCTTCTTTGATGAAAATTAGCAAAGGACTAGTTGCCACTAGAAAGCCGGATCTTCTTTGATTAAAATTGGCAAAGGAAGGATCCGAGACCTTACAGGTGACGCCCGCTTTCCTGAAGTGGATCATCTCGGATAAACTTCTACCAACCCTTTCCTGAAGTGGATCATCTCGGATAAGCAATTGCCAACCTCTTCTTGGAACACGTATTAGCTGCTTCAGTATATTCCTCCTGCTTAGGATTAAAGCTTCAACTTGAAGGTCAAGAGGCAAGTTTTGGTCTCTTTCATCAAGACAAAAGACTGGCGGGCACAGTTCACTGCAATGCAAACTAGAGACAGGTTAGCATTAAATCAAAGAGAAAATTGCAAAGACAAAATGCTAAGTCAAATTCTTGGGGCAAAGCAATTCATATCCGATCCAATGGTGCTTCAGTTAAGAAGAGGATAGCCTCCCTTGCACAGTGATGATGGACTAGCTCAGCATAAGCCAAGTCTTAGCTCCGCCTAAGGCAGTTAGGCTGAAGAAGCCTCAAAAAGGACCAAGTCCTAGCCTCGCCTATATGGTTAAGCCAGACTGGTCCAGAGGGACACAGTCTTAGCCCTACCTATATGGAAAGACTGGCTCAACCTCGAAGAGACTAAGTCCCAATTTTTGCTTATGTGGCAGATTTAACAGATAGATTCAATAGATCAAGACAGGAACTCTGCATGAAAAAGTCTTTTCCTGATCAAGCAAAAATAATAACTTCGCCGAGAAGCTGGAAAATAGGGCTGAAACCCTTCTCTGCAAGTCAGCCAAATGCAAAGATCCAGGGAATTTTATCTCTAAGATAGCTGATAAAGCTAAGGGAGATGAACCACCTGAAAGTCTCTGGATGACCGAGACTCACCAGCTCTTGGCCGGTTAGTGACCAGGATGGGCGCCCCCACTATTTCAGAGATCTGAGTCTCCTTCCCTGGGCAACGAGGGATGTCATGGACACACTTTTCAGAAAGAGAAAAGTATGTTTCTCTGATGATGACTTCAAGTGTCCTATTTATAGGCCTCATGGCCTGACCACGCCGCTGCCGTTTCAAGCTTAGAAGCGCGGGCGAAGTTAAAGCATTTAAATGCTTAGCCTCGAGGAAAGGAACAATCTCCCTTGTTAAAAGCAAGAGAGGTCATTCCAACCTCGGAAAAGGGAATAATCCCTCTCGTAACCAGCTGAAAAGTAGTTAGCCTCGGGAAAGGAACGTCCTTCCAAACACCAAGTTAACACGAAGCTATCCAGACGCGAAGCTATTCAGAATCGCGAATCTACGCAATTCATCAGCGAACTTATCCCGATCCGAAAGTAGGATTGAAAGCGGAGCTGAACTCAACCACTATGGCGACGTTCGCATTTCACATATCATCAATCAAAGCAGTTCAAAGTATTTCAGAGTCTGAACCATTCCATTGCAGACTTACAAAAACTTTGAAGGGGGTCTTGTTGACACTCTAAAAAAGATAAGATTCCTAATTAGCCTGGACAATGTCTAACTTGTTGACATCTACAAAAGACAAGTGGCTGACAAGCCGATGACTAGTTCTTCACCCATTTAAGAGGGGATGTATCAACAACTTGGACTCTACTGATCCAGTGAAGCAGACAGTAAGCCAAGAAAAGCTCGTGAGAAGGCCCAGGCAGGTCCAGAGACACTAAGTTAGCTCAATACTTAGTCTCGCACGAGCCCACGAGATAAGTCTCGCATAAGAAGCCAAAGCTGCTTAGCATCACAGGAAGCTCCTTCACAGCCTCACTGCGAGCTAACTTACAACTTCGCATAGAAATGCTCAGTCAACTCCGCAGAGAGTTAGCTTCGCTCGAAGCCCCATACAGTTTCGCAAAAGGGTAATTGGTAGCTTCGCCACAAAGTTTATCCAGCTTCGCTGAAGAGCTTTCTTTTAACTTCGCCAGATGCTTCTTCCCGCTCCGCTGTGAGCTCAACGCGATAGCTCCGCTGCGGATCTTTTATGGTCATCTTTGTTCAATCAAATCCCTAGATGAGATCAAATCTAATTAAGATCGAATCTAATTGAGATCAAATTTGATAGTTGCTTGCCATAATCTTTTGACTCAATCATGTGAAGAAGATTGGGGAAGATCTCTCAATCAGTTAAAGGGATATCTTTCATAAAAGGATATCTCCTAATTAATTGAAGAGATAAAGGGAATATTCCTCATTCAGCGTCCTGCGCTACTTCGCAAAAGCGATTTCTAGCCTCGCGGTAAGGCTACTTTCCAGATACAATACTGATTGACTCAATTTGTTTTCAGATTTTCAGGGCCATTATACCCCTGTTCTCCCTATAAATAGTGCACCATAGGCAAAGATGGGAAGAGAACGGACGGACCGAGACCCCCTCGAAGAGAGGACAAGAAAGCGGAAGCCAACAAGAGATCTATTCTCTTGCTTTCAAGAATTCAGAGAACTACTTCTCTAATCAGGGTGCTAATACCCTAAGATCTTCCTCTCTCTCAAGAAATCTCTGGAACCAGGCGAGAAGGAATTCTCAAGTGGAGGTAGTTTAAGAAGTAACAAGAGGGTTCTACCAACCTTCTGTTCTCCGATTCTCCGAACTAGGTGAGAAGAAAATCCCATCAGGTAGCAGTCCGATTGTCTGATCGATGGCATCGTTAAAGGGATAAAGTGATCGCACGCTGATCAGATTCCTACCAGCATACTTCTCTAGAAATCTCAGAGGAGATCTAACTGTAATCTTCTTCTTGCAAAGAATTACTTGTAATTTAGCTCCTCAACCCCTTTTTTGTAAGTTTTTCCCTTTGCAAATTCAATGGAAAACAGCGTACTGACCTCAACTTTATTCGATTTAATAAATCGGTCGACTATTTCAGCTGGAAAACTCTTAGCACTGACTTTATTAGGCATAGAACTCTTAATAGTTATAAGAATAGAATATTTTATGATCAGTAGACACATCCTATTGGACCTCTCCACTTATGATGATTGACCTTTTCTTTAACTGAATTTTTGTTTGTGAAAGTAGGGGTCCATCAGTCCCTTAAGGTGTAGTCTAGGTTCATGAATCCAAGAACAATCTTTTATGTGGTCTTACCACTTCTTAAAGTTTGTACCATTTAATTTATACTACATAAGTGTATAATTTCTCATCAATTTGGTGGAAGCATTGCATTTAATAAAATTCTACTGTAATAGCCATATAAATAGAATTTCAGAAAATGCAACCAGTTTAACTAATAGAGCTGCTGGCCAAACTTTCAAAACAAATTGTGTCTCTTTATATCAACACTGTACTGGCTCAATATAGATACCCTAAAGTGTAGTCCTATATAAGAGAACAACCTTCCTTTGGGCCAACTGTCCTGTTATAGAATTGGTCCCAAACTTTAAGTTATCTGTATCGGTCATATATATATATATATAATGACCTGGCGATAATGACAACCTTCCTTTGGGCCGATTGCATGCACATGGGCCACACAAATTTACGCATCTGGAAGATTCTTATTCCACCATCGGACTAGTTAATGATGTAATGCAATATGAACCTATAGTGTGACAACCTTCTTGTGAGCCGATTACCACACTCTAAGGTTCTTCCACTTGTATTATCTACATTAAGTATTTGATACCATACATAATTTGGCCAAGCTATAGTCTTCCTATGGCCGGCTATTATCCGCATGAACTATTATGCAATTAAATAAGTTCTTTTATAAATTATTTAACTTGAACATACATATATCTTTATCTGTGTGTTATCTACTATAGTAACATCAATATTCATCATGTTAGAACAATATAAGCAATAATAAAAATATTGATGAAGTGGAAGTATGTAAAAATACATATAAGCATGATAAACATATACTTCAATACTTATTTTATATCGAATAACTACTATATTGTTTTGCCTAATGCCTGTGATACTGTAGTGCTCATGAAGAGCTTCGAAACGGATCCTTATACGCCCAAAGCAGAGGTTGGATGAGCCTGTAACGGCTAATTGAAATTTCTATTAACAAAATAGGTCTGCAGTGCTTATCAGGTCTGAATCAGAGCCGATCCGCAATAGTTTTAGTTAAGTTATGAGTTTTCTTTAAGGGATCGGGTTTAATATACTGAATAAAACTCGATTAACTTTTTGAGAGATTAAAGGATTATGTTTTTTATTTGATTAGAATTCTACCACAAAATTCTCTTAATAGACTAGAATTCTATCTCAACCCTAAAACTCAAATTAATCTCAACAATCCCCATTAAATTTAATATGAGATTAATTAGAATCAGATTTCCTTGTTAGATGAAAATTTTATTTCTAAATTTCCTAATCCTAATTAATCTTATAATCTCATTTAATTAGAAAAATCAAAAAATAATGAGCCTTTTTTTGATTTGCCATCGCGCCCATGCAGCATGCATGCAAGTCCACATGCATGTGCTGCATTCATCTTTTGCATGCATGCGCATGGATCCCTCTTTTGTTAAATTAAATAGCACATAGAAAAATCCTAAAAAATATATACATAATTCAATTAATCTTTTTTTAGTTTAATTCAATTATTTGAGCACAAAAAATAATTTTTATTAAATTAAATAAAGAGATTGATAATTTTAATAATTAGATCAAAAATTTTACTTTATATCCTGATGATCTGATAAAGAGGAGGCTGTGATACCAATTGTTGGATCTAATAATTATTCCATGCAAGATCCATGCATAAACTAAAAGCTTCTTCATCAAGATCAAAGGGAAGGAGAGTTTAGGCATACTTGATTCCATCACGAAAAAGGCATTGAAGTTTGCATGATCTCGAGACGCTGGAGTTGAGGGAGGGGATTCTTCTCTCTAGTCACCAAGTTCTCTTTTGATCCTTGGAAGAGATGAGAGGCCTCCAAGAGAGATTAGGTCATCGTGGTGGAGAGCAAATCTAATCTATAATATTTATACGCTCAACACAATCCTAGTTCAATTCATCATAGATTTAGGCCCTTGATTAATATCACACATTCCACAGGTGTGATGAGATCCATATTATAAATTTATTTACACCAATGGCTAAGTGTAATTGAAACAAGTCTAGACCAAAACCATTAGGCTTGATTAATTCTTTATTGAGTCAAACAATATAGGCTTATAGAGACAGGTATATAAATTCAATTAGACTTGTGTAGACCAATTAATTTAGACTTTAATCCAAATAAGTCTAACGTTGTAACCATTTGACTGGTTTTGTGCCAAGAGTTCATGTGCATGCATGGAAGTGAGAAGATAACGAGGAAAACCTAGAGGGTTCACTCAAGCCTATAATAAGCATGCTTCTTGTTGTGGAGAGACATGAAATTGGCAAGCAATTTTCTAAATACTTAGATATTTTTGATCTTAGTTGAAAGGTGGGTGTTCCACTTATTTTCTTTTGAGAGACAAAGAGTGTTTGAGTGGATAGTTTCTCTTTCTTACTTGAGGAGGGCTCTGGTGTTGAGTTTATAGAAGGTGGGTGTGTGAACTGTGTATGACGGAAGTTGGCGTAGTCGGGTGTGTCTTGTACTCTTTTGCTGATTCTGACATAGTGAAAGCCCCCTCCAAGCTCCAAACTCAACTTGTGATTTTTCCCATCTGGATTTTTCATGTAAATTTTTTGTATTCATCTATGTTGCTGCATTATATTATTTTGGTGCATTGGTCATTTTATTTGTCTACTTCAAGTGTCATCAAGAACAAGATTCCGATAGAGGCGTTTTGATCGTGAACATAAACAAAGTGGTATCAAATCTTAGTTGGAGTGTTTGCGATGATTGAAGAGAAGATGATGGTCGATGGCGTGAAGGTTGAGTTGAAGCCATTTGATGGGCGGACCCAACTTCTCTCTATGGCAGCAGAAGATGAAGAACATTCTTATTTAACAAGATTTCCACATGTGCATATTGGCCATCGAGCACAAGCCCGAGGACGTGACCATGGAGGCTTGGAACAAAGCGGATCTCAACGCGATGACCTCCATCAAGCTGCATTTTTCCGATGAAGTCACATATAATGTCATGGAGGAGAAGACCACAAAACGTACGTATGAGAAACTTGAGAAGTTGTACATGGAGAAGACACTTTTTAATAAGCTATTCCTAAAAGTCAATTGCTTAACCTTCATAGGGAGGAAGGAAGTGACGTTATGGAGCACCTCAATGAGTTTAATCGTTGTGTGAATGATTTGTTGCAAGTGGAGATCAATTACGAGGAGGACAAAGCTTTACTTTTGCTATAGTTATTGCTATCGTCCTTTGAGCAACTTCAGATCACTCTCATGTTTGGCAAGGAGACTCTTCGATTCGAGGAGATTTTTCTCGACATCACTTCTCATGTCAAGATGAACAAGAGCACGGCTGATGACATGAAGAATTGAGGCCTACTCGTCAAGGGGTCGAATGATTATCATCAGGGCCGCCAAAGGAAAGAGGTAACAAGTTTGACAACCACAAGAAGTCAAGATCAAAATCTAGGAGTCGTAAATATATGGATTACTATTATTTTCATAAGATGGGTCACCTTCAAGAAATATTGCAAAAAGTTTAAAGCTGATCAGAAAGAAGAAAAGATGCCCGAAAGCACCACTACGACCAAAGTTGCCACGGAGAACAATGCAGACTTCTTTTAGTTTCTTCAGGTAACAAAATTTCAGATTTATGGATTCTTGGCTCGGGTTGTACTTTCCATATGTGTGCAAACAGGGATTGGTTCAACACATATGAGAAGAAGAATGAAGGTGAAGTTCTCATGGGGAACGATGCTGCTTGCAAGATTGTTGGCATTGGCACGTTGAAAGTAAAGATGTATAACAACATCATTCGTACTTTCAGCAACGTGCGACATGTTCTATCCCTAAAGAAGAACTTCATTTCTTTGGGCACTCTTGATGCAAATGACTATACATATTCTTTAAGCGAAGGCAGCTTAAAATATTCAAGGGGCTCAATGGTGGTTATGCGGGAGATGCTTCTGAACAACTTGTACAAGCTCTTGAAAGATACTATTTCTAGTAGAGCTAGTTTATCCAAACCAGAGAACTTGGAGGATGACTCGGCTATATAAGTGAGTAGGCTATGGAGGAGCTGAACAAGAGGAGATTATTGAAGAACTTGAAGTCTTACAAGCTAAACTTTTGCACGTATTATGTACTTAGGAAGCAAATAAGGTCTTTTTTAATGTTACAAAAAAGGAAAACCGCACGAAGGGGATTTTAGATAACATTTACTCTGAGGTGTGGAGGCCAGTACTAACAAAATCTCATGAGGACGCTCGCTATTATATCACATTCATGGGTGATTATTCACGAAAGATTTGGATTTACTTCATGCGAGAGAAATTTGAAGTCTTTGTGAAGTTCAAAGAATGGAAGGCCAAAGTAGAGAACCAAACAGGGTGGAAGATCAAGTAGTTGCATGGTGATAACGGAGGTGAATATCGAAATGAAAGGTTCATGGATATTTGTAAGCATGAAGGCATTACTCGGCACTTCACTGTGTAGAATACCCCACAACAAAATAGCACAACATAGAGGATAACCAGACTCTCATGGATAGAGAAAGATGCATGAGACTTCATGCGGGTTTGCTGAATCTTTTTGGGTAGAATCCACTAACTAAGCCGTATATTTGGTTAACCGATCTCCATCAAAGTTACTGAATTTCAAGTGCACCAAAGAAGTTTGGTCAGGAAGGACATCGATTATTCTACATTGAAGGATTTCGGATGCAAGGCATATGCTCAAATTCTGAGTGATGAATGAAACAAGGTGAAGCCAAAGTCACTTGAGTGTATATTTTAATTTCGAGAAGGGAGTGAAGGGCTACAAGCTATAAGATCCAAAGAACAAGAAGAAAGTGCTCAGTAGGGGTGTTATGATCTGTAAGTTGACCACTTAAAGATCTGAATCAAATGATGGGAGAAAGAAAGATATTGTTGCTATTGAGATTCCTAGAGGTTGCTAGGCAGGAGAACCAGCCCAAGGGGGAGAAGAAGCAAAAGGCACCGGAGGAGGTTCATGTTGAGCCTACAAGCCTAGCACAATCACGAGCAAAGAGGATTATCAAGCCTACAAAAAGGCATATCGAAGCATATTATGCTCTGTTAGTTAGTGAAAATGATCCATCTGTTTACAAGAAGCTATTGAAAGCAATGGGCAACAAGATGGATGGGTGCTATGTCAAAGGAAATGAAATCACTCCACAAGAACTCCATTTGAGAGTTAGTTTTGAAACTCAAAGACTAAAAGATCATCAGCTTCAAGTGGGTTTATCAAAAGAAAGAAAGCATAAATGAAAAGGAGGCTCTACCTACAAGGAAAGGTTAGTTGCGCAGGGGTTCTCACAAAAGGAGGGGATTGACTACGATGAAATTTTCTCCCCAGTGGCCAATCATGCATCTATTTGGGTGTTGGTATATCTTGTGGCACAACATGACTTAGAGCTGAAACAACTTGGCGTGAAGATGACTTTTTTCACAGAGATTTGGAGGAAACTATTTATGTGGCTTAGTCGGAAGGATTCATGAAAGTAAGAAAGGAAGAATTTGTGTGTAGATTTAAGAAGTCTTTGTACGAGCTCAAGCACTCTCCAAAGCAATGAGACAAGCGCTTCAACTCCTTTCTGCTCCAAATCAGCTACAAGAGTGGTGAGTATGATTGTTGTGTTTACTCACACATTTGATGATGGCCACATGATTATCTTGATTCTATATGTGGATGACATATTGATTCATGTCAGAATATGTCAAAGATAAAAGAACCCAAAAGAATGTTGAGTAAAGAGTTTAACATGAAGGATCGTGGTGTTGCCAAGAAGATCCTTGGAATGGAGATTAAAGAACCAGTAAAATTGGAGGTTTTGTCTTTCTCAAGGCAAGTACATCAACAAGGGGTGAGAAGTTTAACATGGTTGATGCCAAGCCCGTGTCCAATTCATTAGCCTAGCACTTCATCTTGAGTGCAAAGCAAAGTTCGTCTACTGAAGCCGAACCTGAAGAAATGAAGAAGATTCCGTACACAAGCACAGTCGGGTCTTAATGTACGTGATGGTCTGCACAAGGCCAAATCTCGCTCAAGCTATTTGCATCATGTCAAAATATATGTCAAATCCAAGTAGAGAGCATTGCAAGCTATCAAGTAGATTCTCAGGTATTTGAAAGGCACAAGGAACTTGGGCATTAATTTGAAAGATAATGTGGAAAGGCATGCATCACCGATTTGTTAACTTTGATTATGCAAGAGATTTGGACAAGCGGCGATTTACTGCAGATTATGTTTTCACTTGTAGTGGAGGACTAGTATGTTGGAGATTTATGCTCTAATCGAACAATGCTTTACCTACTAGGGAAGCTAAAAACATAACTTTGACATAAGCTTCAAAGGAAGCTATTTGGCTCAAAGGTTTAGTAAATAAAATGGGTTTGAAGAAAGATTTGGCGAAGGTTTAACGTGATAGTCAAAATGCTATATGTCTTGTGAAGAATCAGGTCTTTCATGTGAGAACGTAACACATTGAAGTAATAACCGGATTCAACATAGGCACAACTCGGGAGAAATCGAGGTTGAGAATTTTCACATGGACAAGAATGCATTCGACTCACTAAACTAGCTACGATGGAGAAGTTCGAGATTGCTTGAGCTTGCTAAATCTGAAGATGTATTAGTTGACCAGTGCACCTAACCACCAGAGGTGCATTGAAGGTGAATTACTTCTCATCAAGGTGGAGAAAGAGTTGTTTGCTCATGGACTGCTTAACAATTTCAAGTGGTATCGATTATCTTGCTAAGATGAAGATTCTTAGCGGTTGGCTCGATATTCCGACTTGTTTGGGTTGATTCAAGAAGTTTTGGATTCAACCAAATACTAGCTAATTTTTCAGCCTACAATTTTTTGTGATAGGATTCAGTTTTCATAGATGTTTAGATCATGATGCAGTTTTTATTTGGCTCGATCTTCAATACAAAAGTTGTGGAGAATCATTCCAGCTATATGTATAGCTTTGAATCACTTAGATCAGAGCTGTATAGAATAAGTTATCCCAGTTAAAGTACCCTATCCATTCACATTCTGATGCATGAATCTAAATGAAGAATTTCAAAAGTTTGTGATCTAGACTTGTTTTGTGAATTCCCAAGAGTTCATGTGCATGCACGAAAGTGGAAAGCTAACAAGGAGGACCTAAAGGGTTCACTCAAGCCTATAAATAGGCATGCTTCTTGTTGTGAAGAGGCAAGCAATTGGCATGCAAATTTCTGAATACTTATCTATTCTTGATCCTAGTTGAGAGGTGTGTGTTGCACGTATTTTTTCTTGAGAGACAAAGAGTGCTTGAGTGATAGAGAGTTTCTTTTTCTTGCTTGAGGAGGGCTCTGGCATTGAGTTTGTAGAAGGTGGGTGTGTGAGCTGTGCATGATGAAAGTTGGTGTAGTCGAGTGTGCCTTGTACCCTTTTATTAATTCTGACATACTGCACCCCACTCCGGGCTCCAAGCTCACCTCGTGGTTTTCTCGTTTGGATTTTCCACATAAATTCTTGTGTTCATTTGTGTTACTGTATTACATTATTTTGATGCGTTGATTTGTATGCTTCAAGTACCATCAAGAATAAGATCCTAATGGCGACGTTTTTATCACCAATGACAACAATCCCCTAGTACAAGTGTCGACCAAAGACCAAATGAGGGTCTCCCTATTATTTCCTCTTTGGGGATGGTGGCCCTATATGTTACTTCACTGTGATTAAAAGGAAGAAGCACAATTCCTACTTATGTTATTTAGATGTAGAGCCGAGGTTTTTGATTTCAACCGCTACCTAACCTTGTAGATCGCCGACAGTGATTAAAAGGACTGCGAGTTTTCCTGCAATCAGCACTAATTTTTTCACAGGGAAGGAGTTATATATATGCCAACTTTGTAGTACACTCTTGCTACTATTCTCATATATGTTAGAATGACAATGGACCTTCCACCCTTCTAATCTGGCTAAAAAGAGTAGGATAGCTAGATCCTTGATCGGAAAACCTGGAGAGGAAATGACCTCTCTTCCTTTATTTTTGCTTGGCCACAAAGTTGGTCACATCCCGGGATCTGTACACCTTGTGTAAGAAAATTGTTACTAAACCAAAAAGTGTCAATAGCACTTGACCTAGTGCTTTTTGAAGAAGAAAGAGATTGAAGAAGGCAAATACAAACCCCTTAATTTCTCTATCTCTATGATCTTTTCTTTATTACTTACATTAGATAAGACCGATCTGTAATCGACTTTTTTTCTCTTTTATAACTCTAGATCAAATAAAAATTGGACTTTGTTCAAAGTTTTTTATGTATTCATGAATGATATAGAACAGAGATCTTTATAATCAATTTATGGCTAGAGTTGCGAAAATTTTATGTATGTATTGTTATCTATTTTTTTCTGATGGTGTTTACTTATTTTTTTCCTACTAAAATTTATGAGTTTCTTTAAGAACTTTTTTCCATTCAAGAACTCTATAATAACAAATGGGCAAAGCAGATCAAGGGAAAAGGGTGGCATTTGCGGCAAAAGAGCTCTAGAAGAGTTGGTTATTAGCCCCGTACCTAATCACCAAAGTAACAGGTGCTGAGCTCTAGAGAGCGGGTTGTAAACACATATGCGTCGAACTACGTCGGCTTCAAATAGCCAAGATCGAATAGTTTGAGGAAATCATGAGCGATTAAGAACACTGATGGAGGTTACAACTGAAAGAACACCTAGATGGGAGTAAATAGGTGTAATGTTACTCTAATGGTCAAAATGCAAAAATGCAACAATTAATAATATGAATGATGCAAACGATCAACTCAAATCAAGAAGTGAAGCCGGATTCTCTGTGAAGGGTTATAAAACTTCTCCTTTATATTTCTCTAGACAATGAGTTGAAGTGCTCAATTGCCTTCTTGATTTAGAGAGTGAAAATCGACAAGAATGAATGATGCTAGATATGAATAGAAAGTGAAATTAATGCAAAGACACAAGTGCAAGCAATTGAAATGGAGTAAGAGAAAGAGAGAAAGCAATCACAAACACAAGAGATTTATGTCGAGGTTCTAGCTCCAAGCTCTATGTCCCCGCCTTCACCGCGTGAAGGATTTCACTATCCACTAAGGATCTTTCCATAAAGGAGCCTTCACAAAGGAACTACAAGGTCTACACAATACCGGAGTACACAACTCCAACTCTCAATCCTCTACACAAGTGGTAGCACAAAGCAAATGAGATTTACAAGCTCTTGGTGACCATAAAGATCACAAATAATTTCCTTTTACAACTTCGTATAGTATTTAATGTGAGATGAAGCTCAAGAAGTTTGTGAAAGAGAACATTAGTTGAAATGAATTAATGTAAGAGCTGAAAACTTGTAGAAATTAATTTTGAAATGAGAGTACTTGAAGCATAAAAACTTGAAAACTTTTCTCTTGAATAAACTTAATTTTTCAAATATTTTTCAAAAAATTAATTGTTGTTAATCCTCTATAAATGAACCCTATATATTGGCAAATGATAAAACACAGTTAGGAGAGCCTATCAGGTCATTAAGAGAGATTAGATCCAAAAAGAGCAAATATACCAGTTGAGAAAAAGTCAAAGAAACAGCTTTTTCAAAATTAGCCGTTACTGTAACTGTGCCAGAACATCGGTCGACCGCCTAGTCGACCGGTAGTTCAACTAATATGAACTATCGGTCGACCGATCTCAACTGAGACCAGTTAGTGTCAGTCGGTCGACCGCTAGGTTTGCTGGTCGACGGCCATGTAGCCTGACAAACATGAACGGCATGCACAGGCTGAGGCCAAAATGGCAACGAGGTTTGGTCGACTGCCCGGTCAACCGACCAAGCCTGAAAATCTTACTCTTTGGGTAAAAATAAATTTAAACTAATTTATAAATATTATGTAATAGTTAGATAAATGTTTGGCAATACATAGGCTTAGGATACAAGGTAGAGATAGGATATATAAACTTGGAAAAGTATAGGACATGTATCAAACACTAAACTTTGTAAAATACCAAAATGAGAAAAAACTAGATATTAAAACTCATATTTTGAAAACTTATATTTTGTGTGTGCGTGTCTTCTTGAGCATCATTTCTACACCCTATATTTTAAACATACTATTTTCTTACATAGGTTCCACATGTCTTAAAGCAATCTTCTAGTGGGCTTCTCCAAGGAGTGAATCTTGATTGTTCTAACTTGAATCCCATCCTTGAATGAGTTTGAAACCTCAATACCTTCCTTTCGAGGAAGAAACACTTTGAATCTTCTTGAACCCTGAAAAATACTTAAACACTTGAATTTGATTAGTACTAAATAACTACATATGTTTTGTTATCATCAAAATAAGAAACCGATGATTGCAACCTTGAGCCAACAATCTCCTCCTTTTTGATGATGACAAAACATATGAGTTATTTAAAAAAATAATATGAAGAGCTTAGTAAACCCCCCTAAAGTTATGCTTATCTATCTAGTTCAATCATTTATGATTAAAGAATGTGACAATTTCAAAACAAGTCATCATATGCATATAGGTATAGATGTGAAATATGGAGAACTATAGATAAACATTCCAATCTCCATCCATGTATCTAACCACCAAAATGGGTATGCAACGAGGCATACAAACATGAAATAGTGGTAATAGTTAAATCATAAATCTCTTAACTCATAAATCTTCAATTATCAATTAAACAATAAATCTCAAATACCAATTCTAACACAAAATATGAATGCTAATTCAAAAACTAGGAATAACAAATTAAAGCATAAGCTATAATACCAACTCATAAAACAAGATACCAATTTACAATATCATAAGCATAGATACCAATTATCATACCAATTTTGAAAATTTCTAAATAATAAAATGAAAAAACAATTTAAAGCATAAGCATAGATACCAACTCATAAAATAAGATACCAATTTGCAATATCATAAGCATAGATACCAATTATCATACCAATTTTGAAATTTTCCAAATAAATAACTAATAAATCTTTCCCCTTTTTGTCATAAATCAAAAGGGACTCATAAATCAATTAATATTAGTAGATACCAATAAATACAATAGTAAAGAAAAACAAGATACCAATTTAAAAGAATTGAAAGTACAAGTATAAAAAAAAAAAACATGAAAATCAATTGAAAATTTCATTAATCCATAATGCAAACATTCAATTCACCACAAATTAAAAAAATCTATTAAAATCAAGTGGTTTAGTAAAAATATTTGCTAATTAAAAATCGGTAGAAACATAATCAATTTCAATATCTCCTTTCTCATAATGATCTCTAAGAAAGTGATATCTAATCTCTATGTGTTTGGTCTTGCTATATTGATTTGCATTCTTGGTCATATAAATGATACTAGTATTATCACAAAATATTTTAATATGGTCAAAATGTAAATCAAAATCAAGGAGAGTGTGGTCATCCAAAGGAGTGTGCACAACAAGCCCCAATCGCAACATACTCCACCTCGGTGGTTGAGAGGGCTACGGTTTTATATTTCTTAGAAGACCATGAAGCAAGAAAATTTTCTAAAAATTGATAAGTATCACTAGTGCTCTTCCTATCCACTCTACAACCGGTATAGTCGGCGTCCGAAAAAACTCATCATTGCAAATTGTCTAATCTTTGAATACCACAAGCCCATTCCAATAATGCCTTAAGATATTTAATAATGTGTTTTATGGCAATTAAGTGAGACTCTTTAGGATAAGATTGAAATCTAGCATATAGACATGCACTAAATATAATACCCGGCCTACTAGCCATCAAGTAAAGCAAACTACCAATCATGCTACGATAGAATTTAACGTTAACATTTTATCTTATTTATGTTTGTCAAGCTTTATTGTGGTAGCTATAGGAGTCTTGCATATCTTTGTATCTTCAAACCCAAATTTCTTGATAAGTTCTCTTGTATACTTGCCTTGATTTATGAAGATCCCATCACTTCTTTGCTTGATTTGGAGTCCAAAGAAATAGTTAAGCTCCCCATTATACTCATTTCAAATTCTTTCTTCATGCATGATTCAAAGTCCTTACAAAGTTTTTCATTAGTAGATCTAAAAATAATATCATCAATATATATTTGCTATTTGCACTATTAAGATATCATCATCCATATGCTTTGTAAACAAGGTATTATCAACTTTGCCTTTTACAAAACCATTTAAAACAAGAAAAGTACTCAATCTTTTATACCGAGCTCTTACAGCTTATTTTAAACCATATAAAGCCTTTTCAAGTTTAAAAATAAAATTCAAATGTGTAAGATCAACAAATTCGGGGGGTTGTTCAACTTACACCTCCTCTTCAATAAAACTATTCAAAAATGCACTTTTAACATCTATTTAAAAATACTTTTCTTTGAAAGAAGCAAAAGTAAGTGTCATTTGTATGGCCTCAAGCTGTGCTATGGGTATAAAGATTTTCTCAAAATCAATTCTTTCGATTTGGGTGTAACCTTGGGCCACTAATCTAGCTTTATTTCTAATAACATTTCCCGACTCTTCTAATTATTCCTAAAAATTCATTTAGAATTAATGGTTGGTCTATCATTGGTCAAGGAACAAGATGCAAAACTTGATTGCGCTCAAATTGATTGAGCTCTTCGTGCATGGCAAGCAACCAATATGAGTCGCCCTCAGCTTCGAGGATGTTTTTGGGCTTAATATGTGATATGAATGCAAAATAGCCACTAATATTATGGAGTTTGGAGCGATTAGTTACCCCTTTTGATACATTACCAATAATGAGGTCCTTGGGATAGCTTGTAGTATATCTCCAATCCTTTGGAAGTGATTGTGTTGGCTCCACTTCAACATGTTGGACTTCTTCATTTGTATCATCTTTGGGCTTTCTTCTTCGTCTTGTGCCAGTGAATCTTTCATAGAAACCTTATCAAAGTCTTCACCTAAAGAATCAATCTCTCCAACATTCTTCACAAGGGAATCGGATTCCTCAAACTTAACATGCATAGACTCTTCAATAGTCAAGATTGACCTATTCAAAACTCTATAAGTTTTACTAGTATTTGAGTATCGAACAAAAATAACCATAAAATATTTTGGATCAAACTTGCCTAAATTACCTTTGGTATTCAAAATAAAACATTTGCAGCCAAAGACTTTAAAATAGGAAACATTTGATTTTCTCAAATAGTAAATCTTAAAAGGAGTTTTGTTTGATTTTTTGTAAAAATAAATTCGATTTTCAATGTGACATTAAGTATTTACTGCCTCGGCCTGTAAAAATTGAGAGAGTCCGTATTCACTAATCATTATCCTAGATATTTCTTGAAGAGTACGATTCTTCCTTTCAATGACTCTATTTTGTTGTAGAGTTCTGGACAAGATAACTCATATTTAATTTTATTTTCTTCACAATAAGTGATAAAAGAATGGTTGATGAATTCACCACTTTTATCACTCCTTATGCGTAAAGTCAGAAAATTCTTTTCTTTTTCAACCCTTTTTCTAAAAACATGAAAATGCAAAAAAGCTTCATCTTTATGTTCTAAAAGAAAACCAATGTAAATTTAGAGAAATCATTGACTAAAATAAAAACAAAATGATTACCACTAAGACTTTTAATTTTAGTTGGGCCAAATAAATCCATGTGAATTAACTCTAAAGGTCTAGTTGTCATGATATCTTTGATTGTTTTGAAAGAGGACTTGGTTTGTTTCCCAAGTTGGCACACATCACAAATGACGGTCCTTTTCAAACTTCAAGTAAGAAATACCTTTCACCAAATCTTTAGAATTAATTCTAGATAAGTGGTCAAATGAAACATGGCCTAGTCTCCTATGTCATAACCAAGAATCTTCATTAAAAGCATTCAAACAAGTGGCATTGCAATCTAAATTAAGCATGTTAATCATAAACATTATTTTCACGAAAACCAGAAATAATACAATTATTTATTTTCTCATCCAAAATGTCACAAGAGAAATCATCAAAAATAATTTTGAAACCTATATCACAAAGTTGGCTATTGCTCAAAAGATTATGCTTAAGACCTTCAACCAAAATAACATTTTAAATTAAAAGAGATGAGCCAATCTTGATATTACTTATACCAACAATTTTGCCCTTTGAATCATTCTCAAAGGTGACGGTGCCACCTTTATGATACCTTGATAGTGTTGTAAAGTTGTTTATATCCCAAGTCATGTGCTTTGAGCAACCACTATCAAGGTACCACCTCTCCCTATGTCTTGGAGCCTTGGTGCGTACCTATATTAAGCAATAAATTTGTTAATTTTGATACCCATACTTTCTTAGGTCCTAAAGTGTTAGTTTTTTGAACCCAAATATGATCATTAGAAGCATTTATGCGGTTATAACAAAACTTGGCCGAGTGACCTTTTCGGCCACAATAGGTGTATGTATACACCTTGCCAGAAAGAAATGCATGATATGTATGTGCATGATGAGCATGTGAAACATGAGCATGCTTAGTGTGTGTGGCATAATGCAAATGAAATTGTGTGTGAGCATGTAAAGCATGTGAAATATGAGGTTTCTTTTAAGTTTGCCTCTTTGAAAACATAGCCTCTAATGTAGCCTTATCAAATTTACACTTTTTCAAAACATTACTTAAGGTATTAATTTTGTTTTTAAAGTGAAAATTTTATTTTCATCAATCATAGAAAATTTAGCCTTATGAGAAATTTTGTGAACGTCAAAATTCTTTTGTATGTTTTAAAGTGTGAAAGATAATACCTCTTTTTCTTAGAAAGTACAACAATTTGATTTTGAAGAAGTTTATTTTTCTTTTTTATTTTCAAATATTTCTTTTGAGAAAACCATAGTTATTAGATAACTCTTCAAAAACTTCACCCAATTCATCCATAGAAAGTTCACATTCATCAAGATGAAATTCAGATGTTACCTTGGGTGTGTTCTCATATGCCATGAAACACACATGAGCTGTGTCAACCTACTTTTCAGATTCACTCTTCGAATCCCATGTTGCCTTTAAAACTTTCTTCTTATATGACTTCTTGAAGGTTGTGAGCTTTGCTTTGTTCTCCGGACATTCGACAATGACATGTCAGGATTTTTGACAATTGTAGCAAACAATCTTCTTATCCTCTTGCCTTGCCATCTTCTCCAGTTGTTGACTTTGGCCTTATTATACATCCTTCTTACATTCTTAACAAGAAGGAAAAGATCTTCATCATCTTCTTCTTCTTCATCATCTTCATCGGAAATGGTAGGAGTGGACTTGAAGGCTAGCATCTTCTTCTTTTGTGGAGCCTTCTCTTCTCATGATTTCCTCTCCATTTCATGGCTCTTGAGATTGCCAATAAGACCAATGAGCTCCATCTCTTTTTTGTCATTAAGCTCCTTCACAATTGTACCTTTCACTTCCCATGATGGTGGAAGAGCTCGGATGACTTTCCTCACCTTTTGGTCATTATCAATTCCATCACCTAAAGAAGCAAGACCATTGGTGATTTTAGTAAATTTAGTAATCATGTTATCAATTGATTCTTCTTCATTCATAGCAAAATTTTCATATTGGGAACGCAAGAGATCAATCTTAGCTCCTTTGACTTGTAATGTCCACCCTTGCGTGACCGCTAAGTGAGACCAAATCTCATGGGCAGATTTGCAATGAATAATCCTAGAAATATCATTATCATTCAAGGCTTGAATCAATGCATAGTGGGCTTTTGTATTGGCATCAAATTCCTTGGTGGCAATTTTGGACCATGTGTCCTCAACACCATCGGGTACACTAAAAGGTTTAGTCATCACCTTTGCAACCTGATTTTCTAAGGATTGCAAGAAAATAATTATGTTAACTTTCATATGGGAAGTTAAGGCCATCAAACTTGAGTGGAGTCTTGATTCTTTCGACCATGTAGACTAGTGTAGTGAACAAGCAAATAAGTAATTAGCTAGTGGATCTCTCTAAGGTGGTTAAATCAAAAAATGTAGTATAAGGCTCTGATATCAATTGAAAGAACACCTAGAGGGGGGGGTGAATAGGTGTAATGCTAATCTAATGGTCAAAATGCGAAAATGCAACAATTAATAATATGAATGATGCAAACGGTCAACTTAAATCAAGAAGTGAAGCTGGATTCCCTATGAAAGGCTCTATAAATTCTCCTCTAAAATAATGAGTTGAGATGCTCAATTGCCTTCTTAATTTAGAAAGTGAAAACTGACAAGAATGAATGATCCTAGATATGAATTGCAAGTGAAATAAATGCAAACACACAAGTGCAAGTAATTGAAATAGAGTAGGAGCAAGAGAGAAAGTAATCGCAAATATAAAAGATTTATTTCGAGGTTCAAGCACCAAGCTCCACGTCCCCACCTTCACCGCATGAAGGATTTCACTATCCACTAAGTATTTTTTCATAAAGGAGCCTCCACAAAGAAACTATAAGGTCTACACAAGATCAGAGTACACAACTCCAACTCTCAATCTTCTACACAAGAGGTAGCACAAAGTCAATGAGATTTACAAGCTCTTGGTTACCACAAAGAACAAAAACAATCCCCTTTTACAACTTCTTATAGTATTTGATGTGAGATGAAGCTCAAGAAGTTTATGAAAGAGAGAATTAGTTAAAATGAATCAATCTAAGAGCTGAAAACTAGCAGAAATTAGTTTTAAATGAGAGCACTTGAAGAAAGAAAACTTGAAAACTTTTCTCTTGAATAAACTTGATTTTTCAAAAACTAATTATTGTTAATCCTCTATAAATAAACCTTATATATAGGTAAATGATAAAAACATGGTTAAAAGAGCCCATCAGGTTATTAAAAGAGAGATTAGACCCAAAAAAAGCAAATACCCGTTAGGGAAAAAGTCAAAGAAACAGATTTCCAAAAACTAGCCGTTACTTTAGCTGTGCCAGAATATCGGTCGACCGCCCGGTCGACCGGTAGTTCAATTAATTTGAATTATTCGTTAGCGTCGGTCGACCGCCCGGTCGATCGATCTCAACCGAAACCAGCTAGTGCTAGTCGGTCTACCACCCGGTCGATCGTCCGGTCGCCTAACAAACATGCATGGCATGCACAGGCTGAGGCCAAAATGGCCCCGAGGTTCGGTCGACCGCCCGGTCGACCGACCATGCTTGAAAACCTTATTTTTGGGTAAAAAATAAATTTAAACAAATATTATGTAATTAGTTAGAAAATTATTTTGGCAATACATAGGCTTACGATACATAATCGAAATAGTATATATAAACTTGGAAAAGTATATGACATTGTTCGAGAATGGAAAAAGAGCAGAAGTTTAGAGCAAACCGTGCTGATCCATATGTTTATGTTCAAGCCCTGGATATGTATGTAGTGTTTATATGCTCCCTCGAACTACCGTTTGTAGTAAAAGTTATAACGGGTCGGATCCGTAGGGAGGGTATGCGATAGAAGCTTTACTTGGTTTTTGTTGTTCTTGTTTTTGAAAGAAAATGAAAGTTCTTCTTTGTTTAAGAATTGAAAAGAAAAGGAAAGTAAAAGGAGAATTGTGAAATTGTGGATTGTTTGAGTTAAAAGAAGAAGAAAATGAAAATAAGAGATGTAAAATGAAAACGGTGAATGAAATGGTGTTTGGAAAAGTAGAGAAGAAAGTAGACTTGCTTTAGAAAAAGAAATATTTTGAAAAGAGGAAAGTTTTGTCAAAATAGAAGAGAGATCATGACTAACTAACAACTCTTCACTACTAATTTACTTATCACTTGGATGAATTGTGCCTCATGTGGATTCATTGGCATTTTGCCTATCTTGGTTCATCAAGTCTAAAAGATGACCCAATTGTTGAAGTGTTCCTCTCTTAACTTGTTATGTGGCCTTCCTGTATCATGGACTCCCAATAGATACACAAGAATGGAATATAAGAATTGAGATTCACAATTTAGATGTGCATAACAATAATATCAAGTTCATTAAATCATCAAAGCCATTGTTCTAGCAAGCATGAAATAAGAAGCTTATGCATTAAATTGTTAGCATACTAAGGTGAATCCATCATCATGTTCCACAAGGCTCTTGCTAAAATAGAAAGGCACTGAAAGAGGCACACATGAGTCATATGAAGAGAATCACAAAACTTCATTAAAACCAAAACAACACCATTCTTCATTGGGAATCAAAAAGACTTGTAAAGTATAAGACTAGAAATTAGTTGCATCCAATGAATCACATGAGTTAATATCATCCAAGAGTTAGTAGTTAGTAGTGTTAGAGGTTAGTTAGTCATGTTAGAAGGTTAGCTAGCCATAGAAAAGTAAAGCAAAGAAGAAAGCATTGTATACTAAATTGCAAGGAAGTAAAAGCCTGAAATTAAAAGAGCAAGAATTTAGAGGAGGAAAACCATGAATCTTTGCATTGATTGTCACACTCAAATACAGAGATATCACTCTTACCCTCTCTCTTTTCTGGAATCCAAGAAAGAAAAACAAAATTACAAGAGAATACCAAAGAAGACCTAAAGAAATCCTAAGCTTTCTCCTAAAATTTATGGCTATTTCTAATTGCTATCATCAGAGGCCCAGGGGTCTTTATATAGGCATCAGGACCCTCATCTCGTTCAAGTGCAGCCGTGGGATCAAACACTGCATAAACGGCCACATAAATCTTGGCCGTTATGCCACCGATTGCTCTGACAGTCTGGCTCTACCCTGGTGTCCTGCAGAAGCTTATAAACACAGAGAATATCCTCTGGTTCGTTACAGATATGGGCTTCTTTGGATTGGGCTTCATTTTAATCTCCTTTTAATCTCTTTATTGACTTGGATTTGGGCCTTCTTCTCCATTAAAGTGTGGACCTAAAATTTATGAGAAAAGGCCATTAAAAATCTCATTTTTATTGATAATATGCATGAAAATATGATACAAATGATACAAAGTTGAATACCAATCACACCCCCAAACCTAGTTTTTGCTCGTCCTCGAGCAAAATAAGCAAAAAAGAAAAAAGAAAAAATCCTAACTAAAATTATTACACCACTTTCGTAGGTGACACGATTGCACTGAGCATATGCAATAAGCCGTTAAACCTCTAGGTTACCCCTAGAAGAGGAGTTTTGTCTCCTGAGAGTTTTCAGCGGATTGCACCCACAAAATCCATAAAAAAGAAAATAAATGTTAGTGGTTTTGAAAAGAGAAGAAAAGGTTTATTTATTATTATTGACCCATTTCTGTAAAAATTAAATGATCTTTAGGTTTTAGGTCAACTCTAACTATTCCTTCTTAATTATAAGTCTTAACATGAAGTTTTGTCTTCAACTAGGGTTAAGTTTCAAGAGTAGATTGACCATTGAATTTTGCATCAAGCCTAAGATATATACACTTATATATATTAGGATTTGCGCTTAGACTATGATACCTTTATTTATATTTTCATATTTATATTTTTTTGTCTTCTTTTTTTTTTTGTTTTTACTATAGACATATATGTACATTTATTGTTTCCATTAGTTTCATTAGGCTTTCTAATCTACCTATGTAGCGAGCCTTAAACCTATTACTCCCAAACCAGATGATCTTAGGGTACCAGAGTCTTTGTTTTAATCCCTCAACATTTAAATGTATATAATATGTAGGAAAAATTGAAAATCCAATTATCTTTCTACTCTTTCTATCTTTACTTAAAAATCCAACAATTTATCTCATTTAAACTTATTTTAAGAAATTATAGTTTAAAGTTTACTTAATTCCTAAGATCAAGTTAATTTTCTTCAAAATGGATCAAATATATTATTTTTATTTTTATTTTAGAGAAAAATCTACAAAGGAAAACAAATCTAAAGAAACTAAAAGAAAATCCTAAAAGAAAAATCTAAAAAGAAAATCCTAGAAGAAAAATCTAAAATGAAAAATAAAAATCTATGTTAGTATCTACCCCCATACCTATCTCATGCATTATCCTCAATGTATGCCATATAAAATAGATGCATGAAAGAAGGTAAGTGAAAGGATGTCACCCCCTCCTACGGCTCGGACCAGCTGAAGTGCTTGGACAGGCCGACCGTGATCTCCTCAAGCTCTCCTCAATACGATCCAAATGTATGGTATGTTCCTCCATCTGCCTCCTCAATCTAATCTCGCCCTTGAAAATTTTTTCATGCATGTACATATGGAAGACATGAATACTCTAGAACCAGTGGGCAGGGGTTGCCGCCAAAAAACAGGCTCATCATCTTCCTCCAACAATTCCATCATCCAATGCAATGAACATTTCTAAAAGTGGTACTGGCCTTAAGCCCACGGTCTTGCTCGGTGCATCGAGCACCTATAATGGACATGTTCTCAATCAAAGGAAGGGGCTCGCTATGATGTGGGTAGCTGGGGAATTGCGTGTAGTCCTCCATCATATCAACCGTGACAACCGTGACAAATTACAGACTGCGGACTTGCGTGTAGCCCGCAGTCTCCAGATGCACAATAAATCTATTGTTGTCAAGGTCCATTGTGGTCATGTCAATACTAGAGTAGAAGATCTTAACAAGCTCAGGGCAGCAAAATGCCTTATACTCAGAATTATCATAGATCAAGGTGGACCAATTCCACTCTCTAATTCTATCAAGAAACATGCCCATTATCATTGCTAAGGATCCTAAAAAAATCCTTTTCTACAAAAATAGTAGGTTCCTTGTATTGAAATTCGGATGAAAGGATAGAAAATCGCAAACCTCCCCAAGAATTCTTAGGGGAACCGAAAGATGGATTGCACAGAGCAATCCACACAGAAACTCACGGAGCTTACTGTAGATCTGGGATCTACAAGGGAGGGCGACGATGCAGAAATTTGGCGGCGCCCCAGAGGACTCAGGAACGCCGTGGATGCACAGCTCTGGCAGAGAAAACGTGACAGATTTTGGGAGGCAGGGTTTGGGATTTTTTTTGCTGGCAACACGTTCTTGTTTCCAGATCTGATCTCAAAATTAGGGCATAGGCACAGGAGAGGGATAGGAGGCTTTATATAGAGGGTTGAGAAGGTGGTTTTTTTTTTGACCCTTCGCGTAAAATTTTCAACTAGGGTTTATTTTTGTATTTTTGTGGGTAAAGGATGGGTATATATACATGAAAGATAACCTAACTGTCATTTAACAACTAAGTCCTTTTTTATTTAATCCTAAATTTTTTTGTTATATTTTATCATTTTTATGTATTATTATTATATTTATATATTATTTATTATTTATTTATTAATTTTTTTCATTTTATTTTATAAGAAAAAGGAAGGGAAAGTTGGTTGTATTTAGAAGGTGTCCCAAAAAATTTATAATGAATGATAGGGAAGTTCGAAGAAGGGCTTGGTAATGTCTAGATTGGGTCGTAGAGACCAAGTTCAAAAGTCCCGTGTGACTCAGGCTTAGTGGTAAAGAACGGTTTCAACTTTTGACCATTGACTTTAAAAGTGTTACCGTTCTTGGGATCAGAGACTTCCACTGAATCATGTGGAAAACTGGCATGCACAAGATAGGGTCCTGACTATAGTATCTTCAATTTACCAGCAAAAAAGTGAAGCCTGGAGTTATACAGGAGAACCTTTTGTCCAGGGACAAAATTCTTCCTATTTATGGACTGATCATGGAAGAGTTTGGTCGTGTTTTTGGAAATCCGAGCGTTATCATAGACTTCATTTCTTATTTCTTCAAGCTCAGAAATCTGCAACTTTCTTAAGTCACCGGCTTTCTTCAAGTCGAAATAAAGTTGTCTAATAGCCCATAAAGAATGGTGCTCAAGCTCCACGGGTAGATGGCAAGGATTTTCAAATACCACTCTGTATGGAGACATCCCTAGAACAGTTTTTGTAGGCGATCCGATAAGCACATAGTGCATCAATAAGCTTAATGGACTAGTTCTTCCTATTCTGTCCTACGGTCTTCTCCAAGATGAGTTTGATTTGTCTATTCATTACCTCCACTTGCCCGTTTGTCTGGGGATGATAAGCCGTGGATAATTTATGGAAATAGAGTATTTTCGCATTAGGGCTTCAAAAGCTCAGTTGCAGAAATGACTCCCGTTGTCACTTATTATCGCATGGGGGGCTCCGAAGCGTGAGATGATATTTTCTCTTAAAAATATGATGACAACCCGGTTGTCATTTTGTTGGCCCAAAGGCCTTCCACTCTAGTTTTGATGATGATTAACTCATTTAGTTATGTTTACTAATAATCTTGTGATGTTTAGTTTCAGTCTCTAACCAATATATTAGTAGGTGATTAGCTTCAACAAAGGTGTTTTGGAGCTTTCATATGGTGATTCAAGAGCCCGAGCGTAAATGTTCATACCTAGCACTCGTTGGAGTCAAGCTCGATGGATCACGTTTGGATCGAGTCAGCTTGGAGACGGCGCTCTACAAGAAGACCTCGGTACATAGTTTAGTTTATGTTTTAGATCCATTATTAAAGATTAGATAGTGTGGTATGCTCAAGTTCACAACACACACACGTTTCATGTTTGGTTTTGGTTTTCCGTTTTGGTTTAACCGATCTTGGTTTTTATGAATAGATAGTATCAAAACAAGTTACATGGTTTTATGTATATTAGATTTGTTCTATATACATATATGCTTCATCTATTTAAACAAACTTAGTTTGATAGTCTATTTATGAGTTTGGTGTTTTGGTATTTTAACAAAACATATTTTTGTTTTTAAGTCAAAAACATTGATATATATATCTTTCATGTATATTGGATCATATCCATATACAACATGCTTCAAGTTGTTTAAATATCATGTTTTTGTATTTGGATGAGTTTTGGACAAAACGAATTTTCAATTCAAAAATCTAAGTTTTGGAAAATACGGAATTTGGTTTTTGACAAAATTTCTAAGTCACAAAAATGGTTCAAATTGTTTGAAATATGTGTTGAATTTTTTCACATATGTTTGTATATCAAATTATTATACTGAAACTATTTTTATGGATTTTTAGAGATTTTATGGGATTTATTTGGCAATTAAAAACCCAAGTTTTAAATCCTGATTTTTGTCTGCCAGGCTCTGGCGGTCGACAGACCGGTTGACCGGACCAGGAGCCGGTCGACCGGAACGGTCGACCGGATGTGCACAAAACGTGCACATGGCCATATCAGTTGGCTGGTCGACCGAGCGGTCGACCGACTGAAGGCAACCCACTCTCGGGTTGCCCTGGTCGACCGGGCAGTCGACCGGCCAGAGAGCCGTTGCTCTCTGGTTCAGGGCCCGGTCGACCGGGCGGTCGACCGGCAGGCTCAACGGTCAGAAATTTGACCGTTGGCCGGTCGACCAGCCGGTCGACCGGAAGGTTAATTTTGACCTTGTCAGCTGCCAACGAGCAGAATTTTATGGGGGCTATTTATACCCCATTTTGAAAAGTCACCTAGAAGGGGGGGTGAATAGGTGATTTAGCTAATCTATGAACTAAATGCGGAATTTAAAAACTTAATGCAATACACTCAAGTGTGATCAACAAATGATGCACAAACAACCAAGCCAAGAAATATGAATGCACAATATGAATAGTTGCAAGGCACAAAGTAAAGAGAGAGATAGAGAGAGAGTCAATGGATCAAGCGCAAACAACAAGATATGTTACGAGGTTCGAGCACCCAGCTCTACATCCCGCCTTCGACACACGAAGGATTTCTAATCCACTAGCTAGTCCACAAAGAACTCTCACAATGAGTACCCAACTCCTCTCTTTACAACCACAACCTCCTCCTTGAGGCAAGCTCCAATCCAACAAAATAATCACCTCACAGCTTGAGGGATTAGCACAAAGCAAACACAATGATCACCTCACAACTTGAGGGATACAACCCAAGGCACAAAGCCAAACAAAGATTGGGTTTTTCACTTGGTGGTCTAAACAACAACCACAAACAATTTCTTCTCCCACACAAATATCCTATAGAAGAGATAGTAGATGTTGCTCAAGTGTGGAGAAAACCAATGGAATGGAAATCAAAATCACAAAGAAAATCCTTGGGAAAACTGAAACCAAGATATAAATGTTGAATCAAAACTCTTTTCCCAAAAACCCTTTTCTTTGATTTTCCAAACCCTAGCAAAAACTCCAAATAGATTGTTCAATATGAGTTCAAAAACTTCTTTTGATTGCAGCAAAAACACCAGAGAGTATAGAAAAATTCGCACCAAAAATTCTTAGAGAAAACAGGCTACAAATGGGGTATTTATAGACCCCAGAAAAATATAGCCGTTGGCAGCAGAAATACACTGCCGGTCGACCGTCCAACGGTCAATTTCTGCCCGTTGGCAGCTGCCAGTCGACCGTCCCGGTCGACCCAAACAAACAGAGAGCTCTGCTCTCAGACCCGGTCGACCCGAGCGGTCGGCCGGCCCAATAGGCAGCCAGTCGCCACGTATCCGTGCATGTCGGTCGACCGGACGGTCGACCGGCTACTTAGTGCGGTCGACCGTTAGGGTCGACCGACCTAGCCTGGCAGAGTCTGTTCAGATCAGAAAAACTGAGGGATTAAATAACCAATAAATTCTGTAAAACTACTAAAAAAAATCCCCAAAAATAGTTTTGACAATTTGCATTGATATATAAACATATGATAAAAGTTTTGACTCAAATATCAAGCAATTAAAACTGTTTTTGTGTCTTATCATTTTTACCAAAAACCAAAAACTGTATTTTCTAAAACTTGGATTTTGAATAGAAAATACGTTTTGTCCAAAACTCTTCTAAACACAAAAACATGAATTTAAACACTTTGAAGCATGATGCATATGGATAGAAATCCAATATACATGAAACATATATATATCATAGTTTTTGTCTTTAATTCCAAAAATAAGTTTTGTTAAAACACAAAACCTAAAACACATGAAATAGATATATCAAAGTAAGTTTGTTTAAGAGATGAAGCATGCATGTTTATAGAACAAATCTAATATACATTAAACCATGTAAACTTGTTTTGATATAAAATCTATTCATGCAAACCAAGATCGGTTAAACCAAAAACTGAAAACTAAAACATGAAACGTGTGTGTTGTGAACTTGAGCATATCATACTATTCTAATCTTTACAATTTGGATCTAAATACAAAACTAAACTATGGTACCGATGTCTTCTTGTAGAGCGCAATCTCCAAGCCGACTCGATCCAAAAACTCTTTGATCCACCGAGTAAGTGCTATATATGATCTTTGGCGCTCGGGCTCTTGAATCAACATGTGAAAGATGTGTGGAAGTTTTCACCAACTAATAAGTTGATTAATGATCTGAAACTAAATAACACAAGATTATTAGTACACATAACTACAAGCGTTAATCATCATCAAAACTAGAGTGGAAGGCCTTTGGGCCAACAATCTCCCCCTTTTTGATGATGACAAAAAACTCATGGAGTTATATATGCATGGATTAAAGTTAAGCTTCAAAGAAGCTCCCCCTTAACTCATGCATAGGATAAACAACTAATAAATGGCTCTAGATACTAATGATATTATAAAGTATGAAACATGCATAGATATGCATAATACAATAAATGGCTCTAGAAACCAATGGAAGATATCAATGAAATTTTCAAAAACAAATAAATATGTTCTAGATACCAATTAGCAAAAACAACCAATTAGCAAAAACAAATAAACATGCTCTTGATACCAATTAAACTAAAACACATAAACATGCTCTAGATACCAATTAAACTCAATATATGCAAAACAAAACTAATGATCTCTTATACAAGCTCTTGATACCAAAACTAAACAAACTAAACATGTTCTTTAAGTAATGCTTTTGATACCAATTGAAAATACTAAAAACATTAAAAACATAAAACATGCATATACAAACATGCATATAAACTTAAATTCTTCTCCCCTTTTTGTCAATCATCAACAAAGGGGTTAAAAACAAAACTAATAGAAACACATACCGATTAAGAGAAATTCTTCTCCCCCTTATTTACAAAACTTAATTAAAAACATATTCTTTTTATATTAAAAACAAGGAATCAATCAAGGGATGTTCTTCCCCTTTTATCTAAACTCAAATATGATACCAATTAGAAGAAAATGTGTCAATGAAGTGCATTTTGATACCAATTAAAAGTGAAACTATACCAATTGAAAAACAAAAATCTTGATACCAATTGATGAGTAAACAACATACCAATTGAAAATAAACAATCTTGATATCAATTGAAATTAAACATAGATCTTAATACCAATTGAAATTATTATTTTAAGTATATAAACAAATTTGATTTTGATACAAATTGAAATTATTTCCAATTGAAATTATTATTCTCTATATCATAAAGCAAGGGAGTGGAAAACAAGATACCAATTGAAAGATGAAATACAAGATTTTCTCCCCCTTTATGAAATACCAATAAAAGCTATGATAAGGCTCGAATTAAGATACCAATTGAAAACTAAATCAATTGAAACAAAGTTGAAACTCAAGCTTATCATAATAAACAAGATCTTGTGCTTAAAGATATAGGGATATAATAAGCACAAATAAAATATATATATGTTTGAAAGGTAGATACCAATTGAATTTGATATTCTTTGAAATGAAAGCATACATACATACAAATATATGAGTATACAAGAAATGATAAGACTGATACCAATTGAAAGAATTCAATGATACCAATTGAAACAATAATAAGATCAAGTGTATATCTCATATAACTACCACCCATTTCATGTTCAAGTTTACTATGATTTTCACTATAAAGCATACATGAGCATGATCTCCCATCCAACCACCCTTAGATGGTAGGGGTTTTCAAAAATAGGTTTACAAATATAGTATGTTTGAAAACTACTACCAAATGAAGAAGACGTAGCTAGTTATATGAATCAACTAGTACGAAATCCTTCAATCAATGAACAAACCAAAAGATTTTTCATGAAACATGAAAATCACATGATCACTAAACACTCAAAAACCATATAGCACAATTGTACTCATGAAAACTAAGTCATGAGAAAACATTAAATAAGGTGAGTGTACAAGTGTTGTGAGAAACATATCATCATGAAAATGGACAATCAAGCTCAATGTTGAAAACATGAAATTCATCTACGATGTGAGATCACTAATTGAAATTATCTTAAAAACATGAAATTCAACATAAATGTGAAATCACCTAGCAAACATGAAATTCATCCAAACGATTTAAACTTCAAGGCATATGTATGTCATGTACAAACTAAAGTATACATACATATCCTAAACACAATGAGTCCACAAAAGTATATGCATGAAGGCACGTGGATCAAGGATGTATATGTATAAATGATAGTTTGAACAAGATGGACATATACATGAAGTTACAACAAAACATGTAAAATAGTGAATACAAGTCAAATGCAAGAATCATCAAAACTAGACTATACTAGTACATCAAATGAATACAATGAGCGTTCAAGCACAAACATATATAAAGGTCTATTTGTAGCTCACTAGTTGTACAAGTATAAATCCTAGTCTTAATGAAAACTATCATTCAAGCAAGTAGTCAAGACATGAAGCATAAAATGGGAATCATAATCCAACATGATAAACATAATAATCAAAACATGAATTATTAAAACAAAAGGTCATAGTCAACCATATGATTAGTATGACAAAGACATGTGCATTAGATCTATGATTACATGATAGCTAAAACATAAAGAGAACACAAAATGTGGGTCCATACTAAACATGGGTGTCTCAACAACTAATCATGTAAAGCATAAGTCTAATAAGCATGGCAAATATCATACTAATCATGAAACAATAAAACATGAGTCATCAAAACAAAAATCATACAATCATAAACATCCAAATGGTCATAATGCATATGCATGTGCATTAGATCTAGGGCATACATGTTAGTTCTAAACAAGGTGAGAACACTAAATATAGATCCATATGAAACATGGGTGCTCAAGTAACTAAACATGTATAACACTAATCTAACCAACATAACATAAGCATAATGAACAATGAAACAAAACATGCTATGAATAGTAGAACAAGAAAAGCATGCAAATAAAAATGGGAGTTAGAGAATGATACTAAAACCGATGAAGGTGCATCTCTAGTTCTCCAAACCACGGTGGTCCTCCCACCAAATCTCCTTGAGAGTGAAGCATCCAAATGGTTCTCTTTAAAGCTTAGAACGCATCCACCTCAAGGCACCAATACTCTCACGTGATGCGAGAGCTCCCACCTACATCAAAAAGTATAGAGGTGGTCTTTGGTACCCATTTCCTTTTGGGTCCACGGGGTTAGTATCCTTTCTAACCAAACAAGATTAGTTGCTAAATTTTCATGATAAATACGATCATAACAAAATCCAGCAAGATGGCCTTTTCGACCACAATGTGTACATGTGTACACATGAGCATACATGTCATGGTTGTGTCCGTGGAAAGCATGTGTATGCCGTGTAGGGTGTGCATGCAAAGTTGGAACTTGTTTCTTACGAACCAAGGATTCCAAACGTGAATGATTCAAAGTGCATTGGCTCAAAGTGGAGCCCAAACATTCAACACTTTTCTTCAAAATATTTATATCATTTTTAATAGTGGAAGACAAAGTGGAGCATGCAATAGGTGTGCAAGAAGAAGAAGCTATACTAGCATGGCACACATGAGAATCAATATCAATTTTCAAAGATTCATTTTTCTTTAAAACCAAATCCAAATCTTTTGTAATTGAATCAATTTTATTTTTCAAAACAAGGTTATCTTTAAAGGTAAAATCCAATTTTGAAGATAAAATCTCATTGTGCTTCAAAATATCATCACAATCATTTTTGCCTTTTAAATCTTCAATTTGTTTAAGGGCAAGGTCAAGTTGAGATTTAAGTGAGTCACGTTCACTTGCAATCTCTTCCTTTTCTTGCAAAACCAATTCAAAATTAGAACACAAATCTTTTAATTCATTTTTTCAAAACAAGGTTGTCCTCTTTCAAAAGATTGTGTTTTTCCAAGAAATTTTCAAGCTTTTGAGCAAGTTCCAAATTTAAAGATTGAACTTCTAAACATCCATAGCAATAGGAACTAGAGCTATCAACTAATTGAGTGTCCGATTGTACCTCAAGGGAGTTATTCCCTTGGACCATGAAGCAATACTCTTCAGACTTTTCTCTCTTGGATCTCCTCATCTTGTTAATAATCCTTGGAAGCTCGGGAGACGTCAATAAGCTCTAAACTGCAAAAGCCGAGTCATAACGATCAAACATGGGTAAAAGATGTTCACTAAGAGATGCTCTAAGTGCTCTAAGTGCTAATGCATTAGCCTTTTTATGCTTGCTATTATTAGGGAATGATTCTTGAGTAGAGGCTTGATAAACTAGATGTCCTAGGCTTTTTAAATGCCTACTCATATTTACCTTCCAAGTGTCAAGTCTAAAATGGTCAAACATAGGAGGGCTATCCATGAATGCAAACTAAATGAGTGCAAATGAGAATGCAAATGAAGATTAGCAAACCAAGATCTCACTCCTAGGTGGTTAAACCTAAATATCAGGAGCACTAGCTCTGATACCAATTGAAAAGTCACCTAGAAGGGGGGTGAATAGGTGATTTAGCTAATCTATGAACTAAATGCGAAATTTAAAAAACTTAATGCAATACACTCAAGTGTGATCAACAAATGATGCACACACAACCAAGCCAAGCAATATGAATGCACAATATGAATAGTTGCAAGGCACAAAGTAAAGAGAGAGATAGAGAGAGAGTCAATGGATCAAGAGCAAACAACAAGATATATTACGAGGTTCGAGCACCCAGCTCTACATCCCCGCCTTCGACACACGAAGGATTTCTAATCCACTAGCTAGTCCACAAAGAACTCTCACAAGGAGTACCCAACTCCTCTCTTTACAACCACAACCTCCTCCTTGAGGCAAGCTCCAATCCAACAAAACAATCACCTCACAGCTTGAGGGATTAGCACAAAGCAAACACAAGGATCACCTCACAACTTGAGGGATACAACCCAAGGCACAAAGCCAAACAAGATTGGGTTTTTAACTTGGTGGTCTAAACAACAACCACAAACAATTTCTTCTCCCACACAAATATCCTATAGAATGAGATAGTAGATGTTGCTCAAGTGTGGAGAAAACCAATGGAATGGAAATCAAAATCACAAAGAAAATCCTTGGGAAAAACTGAAACCAAGATATAGATGTTGAATCAAAACTCTTTTCCCAAAAACCCTTTTCTTTGATTTTCCAAACCCTAGCAAAAACTCCAAATAGATTGTTCAATATGAGTTCAAAAACTTCTTTTGATTGCAGTAAAAACACCAGAGAGTATGGAAAAATTCGCACCAAAAATTCTTAGAGAAACATGCTACAAATGGGGTATTTATAGACCCCAGAAAAATATAGCCGTTGGCAGCAGAAATACACTGCCGGTCGACCGGTCCGGTCGACCGTCCAACGGTCCATTTCTGCCCGTTGGCAGCTGCCGGTCGACCGTCCTGGTCGACCCAAACAAACAGAGAGCTCTGCTCTCAGACCCGGTCGACCCGAGCGGTCGGCCGGCCCAATAGGCAGCCAGCGTGCACGTATCCGTGCATGTCGGTCGACCCGGACAGTCGACCGGCTACTTGGTTGCGGTCGACCGTTAGGGTCGACCGACCTAGCCTGGCAGAGTCTGCTCAGATCAGAAAAACTGAGGGATTAAATAACCAATAAATTCTGTAAAACTACTAAAAAAAATCCCCAAAAATAGTTTTGACAATTTGCATTGATATATAAACATATGATAAAAGTTTTGACTCAAATATCAAGCAATTAAAACTGTTTTTGTGTCTTATCATTTTTACCAAAAACCAAAAACTGTATTTTCTAAAACTTGGATTTTGAATAGAAAATACGTTTTGTCCAAAACTCTTCTAAACACAAAAACATGAATTTAAACACTTTGAAGCATGATGCATATGGATAGAAATTCAATATACATGAAACATATATATATCATAGTTTTTGTCTTTAATTCTAAAAATAAGTTTTGTTAAAACACAAAACCTAAAACACATGAAATAGATATATCAAAGTAAGTTTGTTTAAGAGATGAAGCATGCATGTTTATAGAACAAATCTAATATACATTAAACCATGTAAACTTGTTTTGATATAAAATCTATTCATGCAAACCAAGATCGGTTAAACCAAAAACCGAAAACCAAAACATGAAACATGTGTGTTGTGAACTTGAGCATATCATACTATTCTAATCTTTACAATTTGGATCTAAATACAAAACTAAACTATGATACCGATGTCTTCTTGTAGAGCGCAATCTCCAAGCCGACTCGATCCAAAACTCTTTGATCCACCGAGTAAGTGCTATATATGATCTTTGGCGCTCGGGCTCTTGAATCAACATGTGAAAGATGTGTGGAAGTTTTCACCAACTAATAAGTTGATTAATGATCTGAAACTAAATAACACAAGATTATTAGTACACATAACTACAAGCGTTAATCATCATCAAAACTAGAGTGGAAGGCCTTTGGGCCAACACATTTGAGGTTGGTTTTTGTCAAGACTTCCAAGAGCAAAATTCTCTCATTCTCTAGTGTTTTATTTCAAGTTTCAAAAGAGTTTTTGGGCTTAAAGATTTGATCTTTATTTTATTTTTAAAGGGTTGGAAAATTCAAGAAAAAGAGAAACTTTGGGATTGGTTTTTGATCTTCATTTTAATCTTATCCTAGTTGTTTTTCCAATAGTTTTCTTTGAGTTTTTGATTTCCAAACTCTTTATTTTTCACACTTGAGCTTATCTTACTATCCTATCTATTTAGGATCTTTATTTTGTGAAAAAATTAGTTTGTGGTTGTGGAAACCACCAAGTTGTAAACTTCCTTCTTTGTGATATCCCTCTAGTGAGAGGTGATTGATTTGGTATCCCTCTATTGTGAGGTGATTGTGAAAGTTGTGGTTGGCTCCCTCTAGTGAGAGGTGGAGGTTGTGTTTAACTCCCTCTAATGAGAGGTGGAGTTTGTTGGAATCCCTCAAGTGTGAGGTGGTTGATTTGTATTGGCTAAGTGCCTACCCCTCTTGTGTGAGGTGATTTTTGTGTTGGTTGTGCATTGCCTCTGTGAGAGGTTGTATTCGGTTGAGAGAGGAGTTGTGTACTCCATATTGTAATTGCCCCAAATCCTCAGTGGAGGTTCCCTGTGTGGGAGTCCTGTGTAGACAAGTTAGTGGAAATCCTTCTGTGTGAAGGCGGGGACGTAGTGCTGGGTGCTCGAACCTCGAAACATATCCATGTGTTAGCGATTGATCCATTGACTCTAAACTCTCTCTCTCTCTCTATTACTTTGTGCATTGATTCATATTTCCATATCATATACATGCTTGTGTTGTTTGTGTGTGCCTCACTTGTGTTTAACCACGAGAGCTTCATATAGCACCTCAACTCTTATTCAGAGGAATCAAGAGGAGTTAGTCCAGAGCCCTTCACTGGGAATTCGGCTACACTCATTGGTTACATTAAGTGTGTTGCATTTTAGTTTTTAAATTCCGCATTTTGTTCATTAGATTAGCCGTACACCTATCACCCCCCCTCTAGGTGTACTTACATTGGTATCAGAGCCTACGCTCCTGATATAGGTTTAACCACCTAGGAGTGTGATCTTAGTTTTGCTAATCTACATTTGTATTTACATTTGCACACTTATCTTGTTTACACACACTCATGGATTGCTTGACACCTCCCATGTTTAATGTTTCGAACATTGACATGTGGAAATTTAGGATGTCCATGTACTTGAAAACCCTAGGCTTGCATGTTTTCCTTGCCGCTACCAAGAAATCTTATCTTGGTAATAGCAATCATATATAGAGGCCAATGTACAAGCCCTCGAGGCACTTAGAAGCATGCTTAATAAAGAATATCTTTCTATGGTTTCTAACTGTGATTCCGCCTTTGCAGTGTGGAACACGTTGACCTCCTCCAAACTTCAATTGCCAATCCAAACGGAGGATGAATCTAGTGGAGAATTCGAGCAACAATGCTACATGGTCTAGGGAATGACTCCCTTGAGGTATATTCGGAATCTCAATTAGATGATGATGATGCTAGTTTTTCTAGTAATGAATATATTGATGCCAATGCCTTGAATGAAGAACTATCTATTGTATGTGAAAAATTGTTAGAAAAATATAATCTTTGAAAAAGAAGAGTTTTGAACTAAAAGAAGAGAATAAGGATTTGTGTTCAAAACTAGATTTGGTTTGCAAAAGAAAGTAGAGATTTCTAATGAAAGGGATTCATTGAAATCTAAACTTGAACTTACCCTAAAGAAAATGATATTTTGAAAAATAGAAATGATTGCAATGATGTTTTGAAGAAAAATGAGACTTTAACTTCAAAACTTGATTTTGTATTAAAAGAAAATATTTCTTTAAAAACCAAAATTGACTTGATTTCAAAAGATTTAGAAGTTTGTTTAAATGAAAATAAATCTTTGCAGTTGATTTAGATACACATGTTTGCCATGCTAGTGTAGCTTTACATTCTAGCTCACCTAGTGCATGCTCCACTTCTTCTAACATTGAAAATGATATATGTAATTTAAAGAAGAGTGTTGATTGTTTGGGCTCCACTTTGAGCCATTGTGCCATGAACCACTCACGTTTGGAATCTATGTTTTGAAAGAAACAAGTTCCTTCTATGCATGCACACCATATACGGCATACACATGCTCCTCACGTTCACACTCATCACACTATGTATGCTCATGTGTACACTTGTACACATTATGGACGTAAGGGCCACCTTGCTAAGTTTTGTTATGATCGTATACATGATTCAAATTTAGCAACTAAATTTGTCTGGGTTAGTAAAGGAACTAACCCCCATGGACCCAAAAGAGTTTGGGTACCAAGACCACCCCTATTGTATTTGATGTAGGCGTGGGCTCTCGCATGACGTGAGAGCGATGGTGCATTGAGGTGGATGCGTTCCGAGCTTAAAGAGGACTATTTGGATGCATCACTTTCAAGGGGAGTTTGGTGGGAGGACCACCTTGTTTTGGAGACATGGAGAGTTGCCCTCATGGTTTTGGTAACGATCTCTTACTCCTCATTTATTGTTTACATGCTTTTCATATCATTGACTTTAGCATGTTTTGATGTTTCATGATTAGTATGTTATATGCCATGATATTTAGATTAGTGATATACATGATTAGTTATTTGAGACACCCATGTCTAATATGGATTTATACCTTTGTGTTCTCACATTTATTTTAACTAATGTGTATGTCCTAGATCTAATGCATGTGCATGTACATAATGATCATATGTATGTTTATGAGTTTTGTTTTGCTTTCTATGCGTCATGTTTTGATTATTTGTTTAGATGTTAGTTTTTATTAAAACTAGGATTTATACTTGTACAACTAGTGAGCTACAAACAGACTATTATATATTTATACTTGAATGCTTATTTGTACCCATAGATGTACTAGTATAGTCTAGTTTTGATGATTCATACATTTGACTTGTATTCCTATTTTGTACATGTTTTTCATGTTTATATTTAACTTCATGTATATGTCAATTTTGTCCAACTATTGGTTATACATATACATCCTTGAGCCACTTGCCCTCATGCATATACTTTTGTGGACTCGTTTATATTTAGATATGTATGTATATTTTAGTTTGTACATGACATACATATACCTTGAAGGATTCTAGTTTTGATGACTTTCATATTTTAAAGAATTTCATTTTGAGCTCGATTGCCTAATTTCATGATGATATGTTTCACATAACAATCTTGTACACTCACATTATTTGAGATTTTCTCATGATTTTATTTTCATGAGTCCTATATGAGCTTTATATCTTTGACTGTCAATTATTGAGTGATTTTCATGTTTCATGAAATATATTTTTTTTTTTATTCCTTACTTGAAGGATTTCGTACTAGTTTTCAAATTTTTTTCATATAACTAGTTCATATTCTTCACATGGTAGAGTTTTCATTTGTGCTAAAACTATTTTCAAACTTATTTTTGAAAATCTCTACCCATTAAAGGGCGGTTGGTTGGGCGACCATGCCTTGTATGCCCTTTATTGAAAATCCATTTAAAACATGTGCATGAAATGGGTGGTAGAAATTATGAGTTATGCACTTAATCTTATTATAGTTCAATTGGTATCATTAGATCTTTTCAATTGGTATCACTATTGACATTCTTTTGTATACTCATATATATTTTTATATATGTATGCTTACACTTCAATAGTATAATTTCGATTGATATCTACTTTTTCATACATATATATGATTTATTTGTGCTTACTATATCTCTATATCTTTGAGCACAAATTTTGGTTATGCTAAGCTTGATTTCTTAAAATAACTATCATATTTCAATTGATTATTTTTCAATTGGTAATTATACAAGCTTATGCATCATTTTATTTGGTATTTCATAAAGGGGGAGAAAATTCATATTTCATCTTTCAATTAGTTTTTGTATTCCACTCCCACACTTTATGATGAAGAATGATTGAAAAATTAATATTGATTTTAATTTGGTATCATATACTCAAAATGAAAAATACTTACAATGGTAAATGAAAAATATCTTACAATTGGTTTATGTTTTTCAAATTGATATCAAAAAGTGTATATATTTTCAATTGGTACTAATTTTTACAATTGGTATCAAGATTTTTTTTTGTTTACTTACAATTGGTAATCAAGATTATCTATATGTTTACATCTTTCATTTTGGTATCAAAATTTTGATTGGTTTCTTCAAGATTTGTTTTCAATAACTCATTTACTTTCAATTGGTATTCCTCAAAATTTTGTTGGTTTACCTATTTGTTCACTTACAATCAATTGATATATTTTAAATTGGTTTCATGTTGGTTTTGTTTTCACCCCTTGAAGTATTTTGTTTCGGACAAAAGGGAAAGAACATGTTTTATTATTTTCTTTCACCCTTTGTTGATGATTGACAAAAAGGGGGAGAAGTATTTGAGTTATATGCATGTTTTTATGTTTTATATGCATGTTTTTATATTGATATCAAGAGAGTTTGTTTTATGTTTTGTTGATATTGGTATCAAGAGCAATGAATACTAGTATCTAGAAACATAATTTGTTTTTTTTATTGGTATCAAGAGCATTATTTATTTAAAGAACATGTTTTAAGTTTATATTCATTGGTATTTGAGAACATGATTATGCAAAGAAGAAATAATTTATTTGGTATCAAGAGCATGTTCATGTTCATTGTTTTATGCATGTTGATGCATTTCATGATAGGTGTCAAGAGCACGTTTTTTATTTGGTATCAAGAACATGTTCATTTCATTGTTTATGCATGTCTATGCATTTTCATGTTTAATATTCATTACATATCTTTTTTTTTATTGCTATGCATGAGTTAGGGGGGAGCTTCTTTGAAGCTTAACTTTAATCCATGCATATATGACACCATGGTTTTTGTATCATCAAAAAGGGGGAGATTATTGGCCCAGAGGCCTTCCACTCTAGTTTTGATGATGATTAACTCATGTAGTTATATTACTAATAATCTTGTGATGTTTAGTTTTAGATCTCTAACCAAGATATTAGTAGGTGATTAGCTTCAACAAAGGTGTTTTGGAGCTTTCACATGGTGATTCAAGAGCCCGAGCGTAAATGTTCATACCTAGCACCCGTTGGAGTCAAGCTCGGTGGATCACCTTTGGATCAAGTCAACTTGGAGACGGCGCTCTACAAGAAGACCTCAGTACATAGTTTAGTTTATGTTTTAGATCCATTGTTAAAGATTAGATAGTGTGGTATGCTCAAGTTCACAACACACACACGTTTCATGTTTTAGTTTTGGTTTTCGGTTTTGGTTTAACCGATCTTGGTTTTCATGAATAGATAGTATCAAAACAAGTTTACATGATTTTATGTATATTAGATTTGTTCTATATACATATATGCTTCATCTATTTAAACAACTTAGTTTGATAGTCTATTTCATGAGTTTGGTGTTTTGGTATTTTAACAAAACATATTTTTATTTTTTAAGTCAAAAACATTGATATATATATCTTTCATGTATATTGGATCATATCCATATACAACATGCTTCAAGTTGTTTAAATATCATGTTTTTGTATTTGGATGAGTTTTGGACAAAACGAATTTTCAATTCAAAAATTGAAGTTTTGAAAAATACGAAATTTGGTTTTCGGCAAAATTTCTAAGTTACAAAAATGGTTCAAATTGTTTGAAATATGTGTTGAATTTTTCCACACATGTTTGTATATCAAAGTATTATACTGAAACTATTTTTATGGATTTTTAGAGATTTTATGGGATTTATTTGCAATTAAAAACCCAAGTTTTAAATCCTGATTTTTGTCTGCCAGGCTCTGGCGGTCGACCGACCGGTCGACCGGACCAGGAGCCGGTCGACCGGAACGGTCGACCAGATGTGTACAAAACATGCACATTGCCACATCAGTTGGCCGGTCGACCGAGCGGTCGACCGACTGAAGGCAACCCATTCTCGGGTTGCCCGGTCGACCAGGCGGTCGACCGGCCAGAGAGCCATTGCTCTCTGGTTCAGGGCCCGGTCGACCGGGCGGTCGACCGACAGGCTCAACGGTCAGAAATTTGACCGTTGGCCGGTGGACCGGCCGATCGACCGGAAGGTCAATTTTGACCTTGTCAGCTGCCAACGGGCAGAATTTTTATGGGGGCTATTTATACCCCATTTGAGGTTGGTTTTTGTCAAGACTTCCAAGAGCAAAATTCTCCCATTCTCTCGTGTTTTATTTCAAGTTTCAAAAAGATTTTTTGGGCTTAAAGATTTGATCTTTATTTTGTTTTTAAAGGGTTGGAAAATTCAAGAAAAAGGAGAAACTTTGGGATTGGTTTTTGATCTTCATTTTAATCTTATCCTAATTGTTTTTGAAAAACACCTAGAGGGGGAGTGAATAGGTGTTAATGCTAATCTAATAATCTTTTTAAACAAGTATGTGTAAATGATGCAAACGGTCACTCAAAACAAGAAATTGAAGCTGAATTCTTCGTGAAGGGCTCTGGAACTTCTCCTCTTTGATTCCTCTAGATTATGAGTTGAGGCGCGTAATTGCTTTCTTGTTGAGATGAGTAGAGACCAGAAAATGCAAGTAATGAAATGGATGCAATAATGAAGTGCACACAAGAGATATCACAAGATAGAAATGTAAAGCAATAAAAAGCAATAAGGAAATCAATCGCAAACACAAGGGATTTGTTTCGAAGTTCGAGCCACCGCTCTACGTCCCCGCCTTCACCACCGTGAAGGGTTTCCACTATATCCACCGAGGAAATTACAAGAGATCTACCGAAGACCCGAGTATCGAACTCCCACCAATGAAATTACAAGAGGTCTACCGAAGACCGGAGTACCGAACTCCCACCAATCCAATCCTCTACCGAAGAGGGATCTCAACACAAGGAACTACAAGTAACAAAGTGATCAACAAGGACCACACACTTCTCTTTTACAACTCCTTATAGAATGGGAATGATTTTGGCTCAAGAAGTGTAGTGAGAAAAATTCAGTTGAAAAGAGTAGGAAAGAATCTTTAAAACAACTGAAAAACTTAAGCAAAGAATGCACTTTAGAATTGAGAGCTTGGAAAAACTTTTCTTCTCTTTTTGAAACACAAAACAATAGGTATTTTTCTTTATTTTTGCAAGTAACCAATGCCATCTATTTATAGGGATTAGAGGAGATCTAAACATCATTATAACTAGTTTAATTGGTCTGAAAATAGCCTGCAAAATTTCAGAAATAGCTGGCACACAAATCCCAATCAAATCCAAGACACAAAAATTAGAAAAGTAGCCGTTGGGGCTGCTGGCGGCTATCGGTCGACCGGCCCGGTCGACCGGTAGTCCATTGGCAAACTAGCCGTTGGACTCAATCGACCGGTAGGCTAAACAAAAACAATTCTTTGTTCTGTCGGTCACTGGCCCGGTCGACCGACAAAACCCGAGAGCAAAGGACTTTCAGTCGGTCGACCGGTCCGGTCGATCGGCAGACGTGTACAAACATGCACGCCAAGTCCACAAGGCCCGGTCGACCGGTGCGGTCGACCGTTGGGCCTGAAACAGATTTTTATAGGAAACATTTTGAACTTTGAAAAATTTTCAAAATAATTTTGTAAGGCTATATGATTAAGTAGCATGCAATAAGGGTTGGTATACATGACATAAACAAGATGTCAAAATATAAAATATTTTGAGTCATGTATAGTAAACAAGACATGCACCTAAATCAAATAACCAAACAAAAAACCGTATTTTGAAAAATGAAAGTGTGTGTGTTTTCTTGAGCCAACTTATCATAACCTCATTCTTTAACAAACTAATTCTTACAAAGGTTCTAGGTGACTACAAGGTCTTCAAATGGGCTTCTCCATAAGCGATGTAGTATAGCTTGAATCCTTGAACCCGAATTGAGTCATCTGGAGTCAAAAGTACCTTCCTTTAGGGAAGAGCAAAACTTGAATCCTTAGAACCCTGAAGCACACTTAAACACTAAAATATGATTAGTACAAATAACTATATATATTTTGTGATCATCAAAACACAACAACGGGTGATTGTAACCTTGGGCCAACAATCTCCCCCTTTTTGATGATGACAAAATATATGAGTTATTTTAAAAAAAAATGGGAAAGGAGCTTGGAAGCTCCCCCTCAAATCATGCTATATAAATGAATAGCTATATACATGAAAAGTGGAAACTAAGACCTTTGGCATCAGAAAGCCATAGAAATTCAAAACATATTGCTCAAAACTCATAACTCAAAAACCAAATCTTTTATAACTTAAAAATCAAAACTCAAAACTAACTTTTTATAACTCAAAACTCAACTCAAAACTCAAAATAACTTTTCAAAAACTCCAAAATAATAATAAGCTAACTTTTCTCCCCCTTTTTGTCATACATCAAAAAGGGTAAACAAAAAAATTCATGATTCCATAATACAAACATTCAATTCACCACAAATAAAAGAAAATCTAGCATAGTCTAGTGGTTTTGTAAAAATATCGGCAAGTTGAAAATCGGTAGAAACATATTCAATTTCAATATCACCTTTCTCATAATGATCTCGGAAGAAAGTGATACCGAATGTCAATGTGCTTAATCTTACTATGTTGATTTTCATTTTTAGTCATATGAATAGTACTAGTATTATCACAAAATATTTTAATATGGTCAAAATGCAAATCATAGTCAAGGAGAGTATGTTTCATCCAAAGGACTTGTGCACAACAAGCCCCCGCCGCAACATACTCCGCCTCGGCGGTTGAGAGGGTTACCGAATTTTGCTTTTTGGAAGACCATGAAATAAGACAATTACCGAGAAATTGACATGTTCTACTAGTACTCTTCCTATCCACTCTACAACCCGCATAGTCGGCATCCGAAAAACTCGTCATGAAAAATTGTCCGGTCTTCGGATACCACAAACCCATTTCAATTGTGCCCTTAAGGTATCTAATAATACGTTTTACCGCTATCAAATGGGACTCTTTAGGACATGATTGAAATCGAGCACAAAGACATACACAAAACATAATATCCGGCCTACTATCCGTTAAATACAACAAGTTACCAATCATGCTACGATAAAGCTTAATATCTACACTTGTACCTTGTTCATCCTTGTCAAGCTTTGTGGTGGTAGCCATGAGAGTTTTGCTTGTCTTAGCCCCTTCAAGCCCAAATCTCTTGATAAGTTCCTTTGTGTACTTGGCTTGATTGATGAAAATCCCATCCTTCCTTTGCTTGATTTGGAGACCAAGGAAGTAGTTAAGCTCGCCCATCATAGACATCTCAAATTCCTCCTTCATGCATGATTCAAAAGCTTTGCAAAGATTTTCATTAGTAGAACCAAATATGATATCATCAACATATATTTGAACTATAAGTATATCATTTTCAACATGCTTTGTAAACAAAGTAGTATCTATTTTTTCCTTTATTAAAACCATTAGAAATTAGAAATGAAGAAAGTCTTTCATACCAAGCCCTAGTGGCTTGTTTTAAACCATAAAGAGCTTTGTCAAGTTTGAAAACAAAATCCGGATGTGTAGGATCAACAGACCTGCGGGGTTGTTCAACATACACCTCCTCTTCAATAAATTCATTTAAGAAAGCACTTTTTACATTCATTTGAAAAAGTTTAAAATCTTTATAAGAAGCAAATGCAAGTGTGATCCGTATGGCTTCAAGCCGTGCAACGGGTGCAAAGGTTCCTCAAAATCGATACCTTCGACTTGAGTGTAACCTTGGGCCACTAACCTAGCTTTATTCCTAACAATATTTCCCGACTCATCCAACTTGTTCTTAAAGATCCACTTAGTACCAATTGTTGGTCTATCGTGGGGCCTAGGAACAAGATGCCAAACTTGGTTGCGCTCGAATTGATTGAGCTCCTCTTGCATGGCTAGCAACCAATATGAGTCGCCCTCGGCTTCGAGGATGTTCTTTGGTTCAAAGTGAGAAATAAAAGCATAGTGTCCACAAAGATCATGAAGTTTAGAACGAGTAGTTACCCCTGTTGATACTTCAGCTAAAATAAGATCCTTGGGATGATGTGGTTTGAATCTCCAATCTTTTGGAAGTGGTTAAGTAGTTTCCACTTCAACTTCTTGAGTTTCATTTCCTTGTACCTCAATTTCTTGAACTTCATTTCCTTCATCATCCTTTAGCATGTCTTCAAGAGTAGGTGAGTCCTTCAAAGTAGTTCTCTCCATGTCTTCATTTAGGGAATCTATTTCTACAACATTCTCAACAAACACATTAGATTCCTCAAACTTTACATGTATAGATTCTTCAATAGTTAAGGATGACTTATTGAAAACTCTATAAGCTTTACTAGTATTAGAGTAACCAACAAAAATTGCTTCATAAGACTTTGCATCAAATTTACCTAAATTATCTTTAGTATTCAAAACAAAACATTTACAACCAAAAACTTTAAAGTATGAAACATTTGGCTTTCTAGAAAAATAGATCTCAAAAGATGTTTTAGAAGTGTTTTTGCATAAGAAAACTCTATTTGATATGTAGCAAGATGTGTTAACGGCCTCGGCCCATAGGTAATGAGGGAGACCGTACTCATTTATCATTGTCCTAGCCATCTCTTGTAATGTACGATTTTTCCTCTCAACGACTCCATTTTGTTGTGGAGTTCTAGGACAAGATAGTTCATGCTTAATTCCATGTTCTTCACAAAAAGTGGTAAAGGGTAGGTTATTGAATTCACCACCTCTATCACTTCTTATTCTTAAAATAGAAGAATCTTTTTCCTTTTCAACTCTTTTCTTAAAGGCTTGAAAATATGAAAAGGCTTGATTTTTTTGCTCTAAAAAGAAAACCCAAGTAAAACGCGAGAAATCATCAACTAAAACAAAAGCGAAACGATTCCCACTTAGACTTTTGGTTTGTGTAGGACCAAACAATCCATATGGATCAACTCCAAGGGTCGTGATGTCATGATATCCTTGATTGACTTGAAAGAGGACTTGGTTTGTTTCCCAAGTTAGCATGCATCGCAAATGCGGTCCTTTTCAAAGTTCAAGCAAGGAATACCTTTCACCATTTCCTTGTTGTTTAATTTAGATAGATGGTCAAAAGAAATGTGGCTTAATCTCCTATGCCACAACCAAGAGTCATCATTGAGGGCTTTCAAACAAGTAGCATTGCATAGCATATTAGACATGTCAATCATGTATACTTTGTTTTCACGAAACCCAAAAAATATACATGAATTGGATTGTCTATCAATAACTCTACATGCTAGGTTATCAAAAACAACATTAAAACCTTTATCACAAAGTTGATTAACACTCAAGAGATTATGCTTGAGGCCATCAACTAAAAAAACATTTTCTATTAAAGGAGATGTACCAAGTTTAACATTACCAATACCGATGATCTTTCCTTTGGCGTCATGTCCGAAGGTGACGGCGCCACCTTCATGGTATCTTGATAGGGTTGCAAAATTGTTGACATCCCAAGTCATGTGCCTTGAGCAACCACTATCAAGATACCACAACCCTTTACGTCATTGAGCCTTGGAATGTACCTACATCATTTAACAAATTTGTTGACTTTGGTACCCAAACTTTCTTGGGTCCTTGAATGTTAGTATTCCGAACCCAAACATTATTATGCGATGCATTAATCCTATCATAGCAAAATTTCACCAAATGACCTTTACGGCCACAATATGTGCATGAAAAGATTTTACCATACATGAATGCATGATGTGTGTGTGGAGTGTGAGCATGTTTAGGGTGCTTGGCATGATGTAAAGGTTGTGATTTATAAACATGAGCATGAATAGCATGTGAATGTTTCTTGGGACTTGTTTCTTAGGAAACATAGCCTCTAGTCTATTCTTATCAAATTCACATTTCTTCAAAACTACTCCTAATGAATCAATTTTCTCTTTTAGCATGGAAATTTCATTTTCATCAATTTGTGGAAATTTACCTTTGCAAGAAATTTTATAGTTATCAAAATCCTTTTGTGTAGAAACAAGAGTAGAAAAACAATTCATCTTTTTCTTTTGTAAGAGTAAAAACTTTGTGATTGAGAGAATCATTTTCCTTTTTCATTTTCAAATATTTCTTTTTGAGAAAATCATAATTTTGAGATAGTTCTTCAAAAGCTTCTCCTAGTTCATCTATAGATAGTTCACAATCAATAGGTGTATCGGGAGTTACCTTGCTTGTGCTTTCATTTGCCATGAAGCACATGTTGGCGGTGTCGACTTCCTCATCGGATTCACTCTCCGAATCCCAAGTAGCCTTTAAAACTTTCTTTTTGTATGGCTTCTTGGAGGTGGAGGGCTTGGCTTTATCCGGACATTCCACAACAATGTGACCCGGCTTCCCGCAATTGAAGCAAACGATTTCTTCTCTTCTTTACCTTGCCATCTCTTTTTATTTTGAAACTTTGCCTTGTTGTACATTCTCCGAACGTTCTTTACAAGAAGAGAAAGCTCTTCATCATCTTCTTCTTCATTATCTTCATCGGAGTATGTGGAATAACTCTTGAAGGCAATAACTTTCTTCTTGGAAGGAGCCATTTCTTTTCTTGCTTTTCTTTCCATCTCATGGGTCGTGAGGTTCCCAATGAGACCTATAAGCTCCATCTCTTCCTTATCATTGAGTTCCTTCAAAGTAGTGGCTTTGACTTCCCAAGATGTAGGGAGTGCACGGATGATCTTCCCACTCTTTGGTCGTTGTCAATGACGTCACCTAAAAAAGAAAGTCCATTAGTAATCTTTGTAAATTTAGTAACCATATCATCTATGGTTTCATTCTCTTGCATAGAAAAATTTTCATATTGGGAACGAAGAAGGTCTATTTTTGCCCTCTTTACTTGTGAAGTTCCCTCATGAGTGACAAGCAAGTGAGTCCAAATCTCATGGGCGGATTTGCAATGAATGACTCTAGAAATATCATTGTCATTAAGAGTTTGAAGTAAGGCATAGTGTGCCCTAGCATTAGCGTCAAACTCTTTTGTGTCAATATCGGACCAAGTGTCCTCATCACCGGTGGGTGCACTAAATGGTTTGGTCACCGCCTTTGCAACCTAGCTTCCTAGGGATTGCAAAAACACGGTCATCTTAACCTTCCATATGGGAAAGTTAAGGCCATCAAACTTGGGTGTGGTCTTGATTCCTTCGGCCATATTTAATAAGTGTATGAGGATGAAAAATGAATAGTGATTAGCAATATAGGATCTCTCTAAGGTTGTTAAGCCAAGAGCCTAGAGACCAAAGCTCTGATACCAATTGAAAAAACACCTAGAGGGGGGTGAATAGGTGTTAAATACTAATCTAATAATCTTTTTAAACAAGTATGTGTAAATGATGCAAACGGTCACTCAAAACAAGAAATTGAAGCCGAATTCCCCGTGAAGGGCTCTAGAACTTCTCCTCTTTGATTCCTCTAGATTATGAGTTGAGGCGCGTAATTGCTTTCTTGTTGAGATGAGTAAAGACCGAAAAATACAAGTAATGAAATGGATGCAATAATGAAGTGCACACAAGAGATATCACAAGATAGAAATGTAAAGCAATAAAAAGCAATAAGGAAATCAATCGCAAACACAAGGGATTTGTTTCGAGGTTCGAGCCACCGCTCTACGTCCCCGCCTTCACCACCGTGAAGGGTTTCCACTATATCCACCGAGGAAATTACAAGAGGTCTACCGAAGATCGGAGTACCGAACTCCCACCAATGAAATTACAAGAGGTCTACCGAAGACCAGAGTACCGAACTCCCACCAATCCAATCCTCTACCGAAGAGGGATCTCAACACAAGGAACTACAAGTAACAAAGTGATCAACAAGGACCACACACTTCTCTTTTACAACTCCTTATAGAATGGGAATGATTTTGGCTCAAGAAGTGTAATGAGAAAAATTCAGTTAAAAAGAGTAGGAAAGAATCTTTAAAACAACTGAAAAACTTAAGCAAAGAATGCACTTTAGAATTGAGAGCTTGGAAAAACTTTTCTTCTCTTTTTGAAACACAAAACAATAAGTATTTTTCTTTATTTTTGCAAGTGACCAATGCCATCTATTTATAGGGATTAGAGGAGATCTAATCATCATTATAACTAGTCTAATAGGTCTGAAAATAGCCTGCAAAATTTCAGAAATAGCTGACACACAAATCCCAATCAAAATCCAAGACACAAAAATTAGAAAAGTAGCCGTTGGGGCTGCTGGCGGCTGTCGGTCGACCGGCAGTCCATTGGCAAACTAGCCGTTGGACTCGGTCGACCGGTAGGCTAAACAAAAACAATTCTTTGTTCTGTCGGTCGACTGGCCCGGTCGACCAACAAAACCCGAGAGCAAAGGACTTTCAGTCGGTCGACCGGCAGACGTGCACAAATGTGCACGCCAAGTCCACAAGGCCCGGTCGACCGGTGCGGTCGACCGATCAAGCCTGAAATGGATCCGGTCGACCGCCCGGTCAACCGTTGGGCCTGAAACAGATTTTTATAGGAAACATTATGAACTTTGAAAAATTTTCAAAATAATTTTGTGAGGCTATATGATTAAGTAGCATGCTATAAGGGTTGGTATACATGATATAAACAAGATGTAAAAATATAAAATATTTTAAGTCATGTATAGTAAACAAGACATGCACCTAAATCAAATAACCAAAACAAAAACCGTATTTTGAAAAAATGAAAGTGTGTGTGTTTTCTTGAGCCAACTTATCATAACCTCATTCTTTAACAAACTAATTCTTACAAAGGTTCTAGGTGACTACAAGGTCTTCAAATGGGCTTCTCCATATGCATGTAGTATAGCTTTAATCCTTGAACCCGAATTGAGTCATCTTGAGTCAAAAGTACCTTCCTTTAGGGAAGAGCAAAACTTGAATCCTTAGAATCCTGAAACACACTTAAACACTAAAATATGATTAGTACAAATAACTATATATGTTTTGTGATCATTAAAACTCAACAACCGGGTGATTGTAACCTTGGGCCAACAGTTTTCCCAATAGTTTTCTTTGAGTTTTTGATTTCCAAACTCTTTATTTTTCACACTTGAGCTTATCTTACTATCCTATCTATTTAGGATCTTTATTTTGTGAAAAAATTAGTTTGTGGTTGTGGAAACCACCAAGTTGTAAACTTCTTCTTTGTGATATCCCTCTAGTGAGAGGTGATTGATTTGGTATCCCTCTATTGTGAGGTGATTGTGAAAGTTGTGGTTGGCTCCCTCTAGTGAGAGGTGGAGGTTGTGTTTAACTTCCTCTAGTGAGAGGTGGAGTTTGTGTTGGAATCCCTCAAGTGTGAGGTGGTTGATTTGTATTGGCTAAGTGCCTACCCCTCTTGTGTGAGGTGATTTTTGTGTTGGTTGTGTGTTGCCTCTGTGAGAGGTTGTATTCGGTTGAGAGAGGAGTTGTGTACTCCATATTGTAATTGCCCCAAATCCTCAGTGGAGGTTCCCTGTGTGGGAGTCCTGTGTGGACAAGTTAGTGAAAATCCTTCTGTGTGAAGGCGAGGACGTGAGCTGGGTGCTCGAACCTCGAAACATATCCGTGTGTTAGCGATTGATCCATTGACTCTAAACTCTCTCTCTATTACTTTGTGCATTGATTCATATTGTCATATCATATGCATGCTGTTGTGTGTTTGTGTGTGCCTCACTTGTGTTTAACTACGAGAGCTTCATATAGCACCTCAACTCTTATTCAGAGGAATCAAGAGGAGTTAGTCCAGAGTCCTTCACCGGGAATTCGGCTACACTCGTTAGTTACATTAAGTGTGTTGCATTTTAGTTTTTGAATTCCGCATTTTGTTCATTAGATTAGCCGTACACCTATTCACCCCCCTCTAGGTATACTTACACATTTGTCCTTGTTGGCAACACTTCTACCCACTTAGACTCGTAATCGACTGCTACTAAAATGAATTGGTTGCCAAAAGAAGTTGGAAAGGGTCCCATAAAATCGATGCCCCACATGTCAAAAATTTCCATTTCCAGAATTGGGGTAAGGGGCATCATATCCCTTTGTGTGATTCAACCTGTCAATTGACATCTTGTATAAAGTTTGCAAAAATTATAAGAGTCCTAAAGAGAGTAGGCTAGTAGAACCCACTCTGTAGAACTTTCTCAGCAGCCTTACGTGGACCAAAGTGTCCACCACATGCAAACTCGTCACAAAATATCAGCACTCGATGGTGTTCATCCTTAGAAAGACACCTTCTAATGATCTGGTCAGGGCAATATTTGAATAGATATGGTTCATCCTTGAAGAAAAATCGTATCTGTATGAAAAAATGATGTTTGTCCTATCTTGGCCAACTAGAAGGTGTTTGCCTGGTTGTAAGATAATGTGCAGTGTCAGCATACCCGGGAGATTTACACATCACAAAGATGTGTTCGTAAGGAAAGTTCTCATTAATTGGGATGATTTCCACTGGTGCGTTTGGGATTCAAGACAAATGATCTGCCACCATATTTTCAATGCCCATTTTGTCCTTGATTTATAAATCAAACTCTTGCAAAAGAAAGACCTAACGAATGAGTCTAGCCTTAGCGTCCTTCTTTTGCATCAATATCATAGGCGGAATGATCAGTGAACATCGTTATTTTAGACCCGAGTAGGTATTGTCGAAATTTCTCTAGCGCAAACACAGCTGCTAAAAATTCTTTTTCAGTTCTTGTGTAATTGAGTTGGGCATCATAAAGCATCCTACTCGCATAGTAAATTACGTGTTGCCTATTATCAATGTGCTGTCCTAAGACAGTGCCAATGGCATAATCAGAGGCATCACACATGACTTCAAAGGGTCTATTCCAATCGGGTGCCGAAATTATCGGTGCAGAGACAAGTTTTTGTTTCAGCTCCTCCCTATCTTTTAGACATTCATCATCAAAATAGAAGGGTACATCTTTTCCTAAAAGATTAGTTAAAGGTCTAGCAATTTTGCTAAACTCTTTAATAAATCTTCTACAAAAACCAGCATGCTCTAGAAAAGATCTGATATCTTTTTAGCATTTAGGTTCGGAGAGTTTTGCTATCACCTCCACTTTGAACTTATCAACCTCAATTTCTCTACTCGAAATCTCATGCCCAAGGATGATTCGGTATTTGACCATGAAATGACACTTTCCCAGTTAACTGTCAAGTTCTTTTCCATTCATCTTTGTAAGACCAACTTGAGATGATGCATGCATTGGCTAAAGGAGTCTTCATATATCAAAAAATCATCCATAAAAATCTCTAAAAACCTTTCTACCATGTCTGAAAAAAGACTAAGCATGCAATGTTAGAACGTTGCAAGAGCATTACATAAACCAAATGGCATTCGACGGTATGCAAACATTCTAAATAGACAAGTGAAAGTTATTTTCTCTTGGTCTTCAGGAGCAATGGGAATTTGATTGTATCCTGAATATTCATCCAGAAAATAATAGTATTTGTGTCCTGCCAGTCACTCTAGCATCTGATCTAAGAAAGAAAAAAGGAAGTGGTCTTTACATGTGGCAGAGTTTCGCTTACGATAATCAATACAAATTCAAATCTTCATTAGAAGACGAGTCTGTACCAATTCTTTTTGTCATTCTCTACCACAGTAAAACTAACTTTCTTGGGAACAATGTGGACTGGACTAACCCATTGGCTGTCAGATATAGGGTAAATTATCCCATTGTCTAGTAGTTTCAAGATTTTCACACGAACAACTTCTTGCATAATGGGGTTTAGTTGACGTTGTGGGTCACGTTTTGGCTTGGCCTGTTCTATCAGATGAATTCGATGTTGCACATTGACGGGCTGATCCCCTTGATATCGGCCATAGTTAAACTAATGGCCCCCCTATTTTCTCTTAATACAGCAAGAATATCTTCTTCTTGTTTTCTGTCAGATGGGAAGTTATGATCACAGGAAAAGCTTCCTTTTTATCCAAGTACTGGTACTTGAGATGACTAGGAAAAGCTTTTAGTTCAGAAGAAGAGGTATGATCCATCAAGGGTTGTTCTTCTTGCAAGGGAATGTTTGGGATTGCATTTGTTGCCCACTCTACTGTCCATTCTACTATCTGGTCAAGATTGAAGTCATCTGACTCCAAATCAAATTCATGGTAAGACTTATACTCTAGCTCCTCCTCATATTCACTGGTTAGTCCTTCAATCAAGTTCACTTCAAATGATTGGTCATCCAAGTCTCGAGGTTATTTTCCCAGGTGAAAAACATTCACCTCCTTCGTCATGTTACCGAAAGTCAAGCGCATAAACCCGTTTCCTACAGTTTATGATTGCGTTTGCAGTTGCTAGAAAAGGTCGTCCTAGAATGAGGATATCTGTAATTTCGGGTTTAATACGGGTTGTGTCTCCAGAACAATAAAATCTATAGGGTAGATGAACTCCCCGACCTGTATAAGGATATCTGTAATTTCCCCCTTGGGTACTTTTGCAGAACGATCAACTTATTGTATAGTAACCTGAGTTGGACGGAGGTGGCATAACCCGAGTTGCTGATACACAGAAAAGGGGAGCAAGTTGATACTTGCCCCCAGATTAAGCAATGCCCGATTTATGGCGGCCTGTCCTACGAAACACGAAATGGTTGGACATCCGGGGTCTTTATATTTTACAGGGAAGAGGCTGGATAACAACTCACTGATGTTAGATACAAGGAAGACCTTTTTGGAGACATTTATTTTTCTTTTCTTAGTGCACATGTCTTTGAGAAATTTGGCATAAGATGGGACTTGTTGAATGGCATCAAGAAGTGGCATGTTTATCTAGACTTGATTAAACATTTCCATAATCTTTTCTATTTGAGCATTAGTCTTGTTGTTTGCTAGCCTATTAGGAAATGGTATAATAGGCTTGTAATTTGCTCAGCTATTTTATCCTTTTTATTAGACTTGAAAGTGGATGGTTGTGAACTTGATGATGAAGATGGGTTATTTGAAATTGATGGTGCAGTCATAGGAGGATTGGACATTGGGTCATTGGAAATTAGAGCATTAGATACTTGGTTATCTACTTGTTTCCCTGATCTTAGGATATGAATAGTGTTGCATTTGTTTTGGTATTACATCCTCAGTTTCATTAACAGGAAAGGGGTTTTTGGGATTAGGTAATGGCTGACTTGGTAATGTTCCTTTTTATCTTTCATTAAGTGAGTTGGTCAATTGACTAATCTGAACCTCTAGCCTATTAATAGCTTGATTATGACCGTTCATCATAGATGCTTGAGTTTTGGACAAGGTTTCCAAAGCTCTTTCCAAATCTGTCATTTTCTTTTCAGGATGATTTTGTTGCTGATGTTGGTAAGCGGGCTGGAAATTATGTTGGTAAGTCGGCTGAAAATTGAGTTAATGAGTTTGAGTAGCAAATTGATGTGGAAACTGTTGTCTTTGCTGCTCAAAACCAGACTGACTCTAAGAAAAATTAGGATGATTCCTCCATCCCGGGTTGTATGTCTTGGAGTAAGCATTGTAATTGGGTCTGGTGTAGGTTGCATTCATACTGTCAGGGAACATCTATTGAGCTTAGTATACTGGACACTCCTCAAATATGTGGGTCAAGGCATGGCAATAGGTGCAGCCCGGATTTGGCATTTGGGGTGGGTTGACCTGGGAATTTTGCTCCCTAGCCTCAAGTAGTTCTAATCTCCTCATCAGTTGTGTGATTTTTACCTCGGCAGTTATAGAGGACTCAATGTAGTGCATGCCTATTCTGAAAGTTGTTGGTTAGTCTTTTCAGGGCAAAACTCCCACTGAATGGTTTTTCCTGATCCTCATCTTTCTTTAAAAATTCTCCTTGACACAGTCTCAAGGAGCGTCTTAGTCTGGTAATCTAAACCATCAAAGAGAATTTGACACTGCCGCCACTTATTTGTTCCGTGTTGAGGACATTAGGCTAATAGATCCTTAAACCTTTTGAAATACTTTCAGAACGGTTCATTGGTGTCCTGTCTATACTGCATAATGTTCTTCCTGATGAGGACAGTCTTATCGATAGGGTAGAATTTCTTAAGGAAAACCTTAGTAAAGTCATTCCATGATGAAATAGAACTAACAAGCAAGTTATATAGCCATTTCTTGGCTATGTCCTTAAGTGCAAAGGGTATAAATCTTAGTCTAACAACATCTTCCCCCAGTTGGGGAATTCTCATCATCAAGCATACTTCTTCAAACTCTCAAATAAAGAAGTACGCATCCTCAGACTCTAAGCGATGAAACCTTGGGAGGGTGTTTATGAATTGGGCTTAGCTCAAAGTTGTTTCCATTAGCTTTGGGTAATAGAAAGCAGGACGGAAGTGAAGTACGAATCGGGTAAAACTTATTCTAGAGTGAAACATGATTGGCCATGATTGGATCTATCTTAGGAAGTGGTGCAAGTGCAAGTTGAATGTTCCTAATTAATTTGATGTAACTGGATCCCTGGACCATTCTTGCATGCAATCCACAAACAACGTTCACCCAGCAATCAAATGAAAAAAATAAAAAATAACAATCAAGAAAAAAGAAGAAAATCACCAAGCCTACCTAGGATACCTGGACCTAGACGACTCCTAACTGGACGATTCCCCCGGGGAAGGTTGTTGTTTGAATCAGACCACCATCTAATCAGCCAGGTGGGGCAAAATACGGTGGGAGGTATCCGTGCGTAAGCAACGAGCCTTAATTACGTCAAACCACAGTATCTTCGAGATTTAACCTCTTAATCTCCAACCTTAGACACTAATTTGACTGGAGTATAATTCTAAACTAGTCTTAATCAAAGTTAATCCCTTATTGAGTTTGGATGTCCCTAGGGGCAACGTCTATCAATTTTTAGATTAAGCTGGGATTGTGAGTTTGGAATGTTGTTTGTGTGCTAATGAAGGGTAATAAAATCCGTACCTTATCTTATTTATTTGGGTAATGCCCTTAGAGTTGATTTTGTGCAAGTGTACAGAATATTCAAATAAGATTCACTCAAAGAAATTAAATTAACCAAGAAATGAGTCCTATTCTATATGCTTGCACAGGTACCTTGTTCCAGCACTTTCAATAGTAAAGTAAACGAATTGAAAAGACACGTGCCTAGAATGTAAATGTCTAATCAATTTTTAGATTTTCAACAAGCTTTTTACTGTTGGTTATTAGTAGGATCCTTATGATGGCATACAAGAAAATAATTATTGTATAAGAAGTTTTTTTTTACAATGCAAGCAGCTCTACACAAAATTCAATTAGTAGTCAACTCAATTCTGCCTCGAAAACGTGACAAAAGTCGCGTTTGCGTGGCAGTCTTTAAGGAACTCAGTCTCTGCTTTCTGGAGCAGAGGCCTAAGACTGCTTATATATTACTACAGTGCTTGTTTTCCTGTTTCCAAAACCTATACCCTACAACAAAGAAGAAAAATCATTTAGGTCCAAAAACTAGCAAAAACCGTTACCCTCCCCGACAATGGCGCCAAAAATTTATTCAAGAATGGAAAAGAGGCAGAAGTTCAGAACAAACTGTGCTGGTTCATATGTTTATGTTCAAGCCCTGGGTATGTATGTAGTGCTTATATGCTCCCTCAAACTACCGTTTGTAGCAAAAGCTATAACGGGTTGCATCCGCTGGGAGGATATGCGGGGTAGAAGCTTTACTTGATTTTTGTTGTTCTTGTTTTTGAAAGGAAACAAAAGTTCTTCTTTGTTTAAGAATTGAAAAGGAAAAAATAAAAAGAGAATTGTGAAATTGTGGATTGTTTGAGTTAAAGAAGAAGAAAATGAAAACAAGAGATGTAAAATGAAAACGGCAAATGAAATGGTGTTTGAAAAAGTAGAGAAGAAAGTAGAGTTGCTTTAGAAAAAGAAAGATTTTGAAAAGAGGAAAGTTTTGTCAGATAGAAGGGAGATTATAACTAACTAATAACTCTTCACTACTAACTTACTTATCACTTGGATGAATTGTGCCTCATGTGGATTCATTGGCATTTTTTCCATCTTGGTTCATCAAGTCTAAAAGATGGCCCAATTGTTGAAGTGTTTCTCTCTTAGCTTGGCTATGTGGCCTCCTTAGATCATGGGATCCCAATAGATACACGAGAATAGAACATAAGAATTGAGATTCACAATTTATATGTGCACATAAAATAGTTTCTCACATTCCAAACTTGCATCAAGAGCAAGTTAATACAAATTTTAGATTATCAAAACCATTAGAAGAAAGCATGAAATAAGAGAGTTAGCTTGGTTAGCAAGTTAGCAAGTTAGATGCTAGAATCCATCATCATGAGCCATCAATGATTCTTGCAAGAGTAAGGCCTTATAGAGACTATTAGATTCATGTGTATTATCAAGAAGAGGAGATGGTTTGCGTTAGTAGTTAGATTGCCATAAAATGAAGTTAGATAGTCATGTTAGAGGTTAGAGAAGAAACCATTGAGAAAGGAGAAAGATTACATAGATTGTCACCATCTATTACATCACTATCTTTCTCTCTCTTTATGAATCTCTCTCCCCTAATACATGAATCTAAAAGGAATGAAAATAAAAAAGAAAGAAGAAGAAAGTCTACACTATTCTACACTAATGGGGAAGAACCCTAGCTACTGCTCTTATCCCCTAATACATGAATCTAAAAGAAATAAAAATACAAAAGAAAGAAGAAGAAAGTCTACACTATTCTACACTCATGGCGGAGAACCCTAGCTAATGCTCTCATCCCCAAATACATGAATCTAAAAGGAAATGAAAATACAAAAGAAAGAATAAGAAAGTCTACACTAATGGAGGAAAACCGTTGCAACTGCTCTCGTCTCCCCGTTGCTGGTCTCAACTTGCAGTAGATATAGAAGGATCTGAAAGGCGAGACGAGGCCACGTGTCAAAAAACGATGCATGGGTCCACCAAAACGCCGCGTTTTCTCGGCAATTCCACTGCAAAATTAGGGTTGATTGCACTGAATTTTGGTCATATGGTTCGTTTGACTTTTAGCACCTTCTATATGTATCTGGTTTTGCAATATGTGGGCATGTATTTCTCCATATACGTCTTCAAATATGAGATCCAACGCATCTTCTAGAAGCTCTCTAGCTTGACCTCCAAGAATCTGGTTTAATTACCCAAAATGGTTATAGTTAAGCTCTTATTGCCCCTATGCCCTTGAACTTTTGATTATCTGCAAAATAGACCAAAACACGGTTTAGAAACGATATTTTATTCATAAATTGGTAGAAAAATGGGATATAAAAGTGCAAAATTGTTATTAATCACACTTATCTTTTACTCATCCTGAGCAAAATAAGAAAAAGAAATCTAAACTAAAAAGTATTACACCACTTTCGCAGGTGATGCGATTGCAGTGAGCATGTGCAACAAGCTGTTAAATCTCTAAATTATCCCTAGAGGAGGAGTTTTGTCTCCTGAGCGTTTTCAGCGGATTGCACCCACAAAATCCATAAAGAAAGAAAACAAAAGTTCGTGTTTTGAAAATGAATTTTAAAAGAGAGACAAGTTTATGAAATTTTTTTGCAAAAATTTAAGCGATCTAAGATTATAAGTCCATCAAAAATTATTCTTCCTTAAACTTAGTCTATATGCAAGATCTTGTCCTCAATTAAGGTAAAATTCAAAATTGGATTGAATATTTTATACTTCATAAAACCTAGATAATATGCACTTTTTGCTTAGTGAAGATTTCTGGGATTTCAACTCTAACCATCAAGCCATTAATTTATATATATATATTTTTTCTTCTCTTAGTTTTCTTAGGCTTTCTATTTTACCCGAGTAGTGAGCCTTTAACCGATGACTCTCAAACTAGACGATGTTAGGGCACCAGATGAGAAAACATCCCTCGGGTTTAAGGACTCGAGTAAACAAGGATGCAAAACTAAGGGGATTATTTGTTTCTTTTGACCACCGTTAGGCGTGAATAATCATGCTTCTTGAGGCACAGTTATCTAGCTTAATAAGTGATTTTTTTTCTTCATATATACCATATATAAATTTTCTTTTTTTTATTATTTTTTTTGCTTTATGATATTAGGACTTTGTTTCCATCCCAAAAATGTGTAGGTGTGAAGTGCATACTATCTAAGAAAAAAATTCAAGATAAAATGATCTCTCCAATTTCTTACTTAGCCTATAATTTTAAGCAAGATTCATTATTTCGACTAGATTTAAGATGTCATAATTAAGCCTTTCTTAATTTCTAAGATTATCCTAATTTTCTTCAAAATAGATCAAAACTTTATCTCGTTTCAAAAAGTTTTTAAAGAAAAGGAAAATTCTATACAAAAGGAAAATTTCTAGAAAATATCCTAAAAGAAGAGAAGAAGAAAGAAAATCTAGAAATTCTACGTTAGTAGACCCTCCCCCTTATCTCACGCATCGTCCTCAATGCATCGTGAATGTATATATGCATGAAACAAATAGAAAGAGAAGGAAAAATCACCTCAAGGTGGTGGTTCTAGTGGTGGTCTGATTGGTCCACGAAATGCTGTCCAATTCAAAGATTGTGGAGCCCGGAGGAACCACCAATGACCTCTATAATACAACCATTATGATGATATGCACATGAATGATTTTTATTAAGAATTTTACCCCATATAATGTCCAAATTTAAAAATAATTTCAGACTTATTATCAACACCTTTGTCCCAAAATGGAGTGTGAAGTGATGGAATGATTGATTTAGACTTAATAAGTATAGGAACTATGATCGACTCAGAAAATTGACTGAAGTCAAGTGAAGATTTTGGAGTCAAAATTTGCTCAGAAAGTGGATCCAAATCAAGAAGTTAAAACTCAAGTCCACATTCATTTTCTCACAACGGAATGTGACTTCCTAAGGTTGGTAATCCAAGTTCAAGGATGACAGGTATGGGAATCAAGACTGACACTAAAATGTTGCTCAAATCAGGTAGCAAAATAGGAGTCAATATTGATTCAGAAATTTGAACTGGATCACAAATTTGAGAATCTAGATGACATTCTTCTTTGAGTTCAATTTCATAAAAATGATAATTTGCAAATTTTTCAATGAAACTTTCAATAGTATAGTATTGGTCAAGTTCAATATGATGATCATTAAAGATAAGCGATTCAATTTCACGATGTATGGGCACATGATCCAATAATGACTCGGGAAAAGGATTGAAATCAGGTAAAGACACCAGAGCCATTATTGAATTAGGAAGTGGAATTAAATTATCAAGTTGAGATTCAGGATCATATTCATGCTCAAATTCAATTTCAAGAAAAGGATAACTTGTCAAACTGTCAATGAAATTTTCAAAAGTCATAGTTTGTTTAAGTTCAAATGGGTGTGCTGAAATTGAGTCTTGGTTTTCAAAATAACAAGAGTTCCGCATCAAATCAATAGAGTTAGAGATATCTGAATTAGTCAAAGGTTGATATGAGAGAGTTTCTTATTCCTATTAATGTTGACCAATTTACTCAATTGTGTTTCTAACCTATTGATAGACTGGGCAGAAGATTTTTGAAATTGTTGTGTGGACTCTTGCAAGATTTCTATACTCTTTTCTAGATATGATTTTTCTTCAAGTGGTTGTTCTAGAAAGGGAGTGTAGGAATCTTGATTTTGGATGATTTGTGAAGATTGTGAGTCTAACATATTTTAAGATTGTCGCTCAGACTCACGCAAGCATTCCATACTCGTTTCCATGGCAGATGGTTGTTCATTTTGAATAGGTGGAACTGAGTATGAATCTTAAAAATATTTTAGAATTAGTGATTGAGCTTCTTTTATTGGGATACAAGCATGACTTATACAACTTCTATACTTTTTTCTAACTTAGATTTTTCTTCAATTTGTAGTTCTAGAAAAGGAGTATAGGAAGAAAAATTGAGAAATGAATATTGTGAAAATTGTGGATAAGGTGGTTGAAAATTTGACTCAGGGGAGGTATATTCCAATTGATTCTGTGAAGAATGAAAATTATTTTGAAAATTATGGTCATAAGATTAGGAGTATGTGTTGTATTGATTCAGATAAGTCCAACCCGGTGTATTTTGTTGGTTCATATTATAAAAAATAGGGTTAGAATTATCCAAATCAAATGGGATCGATGTGAAGTATGGATTCATATTTGGATTGAAAGAATTATTGTTGTTGAATTCCATTTCACAAATAATCACAAACAAAATGATAAAACAAACAAATAAATGATCGTACACATATTTGCATTCTTTTCATTACACTCCTACATTTATCGTGTAATAAATCTGCTAATTTCTTTGTCTTAAATTTTTATTTTGTAAAAGAAAATAATGAAGAGAAAGAGGATTAAACCAAATAAATTCCAGTTAAAATCAGATTTAACTGGATCTATTTGGTTAGTTGAGGATGATCCCAGATCTAGTTAGAGCAAATCAAGGATTGGGGCAAATGTTCAGCTGAAGATCAGAGCAAATTAGAAAGATAACACCAAATGAAAACCGATATAATTCAGATTTCTATAAATCTATTTTGGTTAGCTAAAGATCAACCGAGGATAATATCAAATACAGAGAGATAAATGGATAGAGAGAAGATCAACGGATGAGATGAAGCAAGTTTGACTCAGATTTTGACTGGATACATTTTAGTATTTGAATTATAACTTTCGCTACTGAATCTCAAATCGGATGATTCAAGATGATCCAGAAAGAAGATTTATAGGGCTACAACTCTTATGTTAATCATTATTTCTAATTCTATCATTTGATAAGTGATATTCAGCAATCAACACGCCAGCAAACTTTAGATCGTAACTGAATATCCACATCAAATCAAGTTGGAGATAAGGGGAGGATTCAAATTCAAAATGGTCAGCTTTTCCTATCTTCCTATTCCTCTAACCTCTGTATTTCTTCTATAAATACCTGCAATCTCAAAGGCAAGGAGAACCAAGCAGAGAATAGAACTTAGGCTAATTTATAGTTTGTAACTTAGGTTTTTAGTTTTCTTTTATGTAATTTTCATTTTATTTATGTAACTGAGAGGAGAGGATACTTTCATAAAGGAATGAGAGCAAGCTTGTATTGCAGGTGACACCAATGTAAGTGATCTTTTCTTCCATTGTTATTTGAATCGAATCAAAGTTT